>PVKS010006885.1:0-75887 GCA_004027875.1 Aplodontia rufa | reverse complement strand
CCCAGTAGAGGAACAGCAGGATCATATGGTGGGTTCATCCCTAGTTTTTTGAGGATTCTCCACACTGCTTTCCAGAGGGGCTGAACCAGTCTGCAGCTCCACCGACAGTTTGCTAGTGTACCTATCTCTCCACAGCCCCTCCAGCATCTATTATTGTTTATTTCAAGATAGCATTATAATTAGGAAGTAGCTATAGCAGAATAGGCAATAAGTAAATAAAAATAATGCATGGTTGGTTTTTGAGATAAATATTTGTTCAGTAAGGAACCTAATTATTCATTGAAAAATTAAAACATAGACCTGTGAATTTACTATATTTGCTCAACATAAATAACTTATGGAAATACATATTCTGGAGTAGATCTAAGATATGAAAATCATATTGAATGGATTTAACCTGTGTTTCATTTGCTCACAAACTTGTACATACTACTAGTCTGCCAAAATCACTTGTCACTTCTAAGCTTAAATTTCTATAGAATTTTACCAGAAGTGCTGGTCCTGATTCATAAGCTTCTACCAGCTATAGGTGCTAGAGAGTTATGTAATTTCATATGCAATATGGTTAAGCTTAATATTTTTCATTTTCCTCTATTATAATTTTCTCCTAATTCTACTTTTTTCAAACTCTCCAGTGACATGAGTAAATGTCCAAATGTACGTAATGTAGTTGAAAAATCAACGGACATAAAAATATAGTTTATTTTAAAGGGTTCTACCTTGTTGGTTCCATAGAATTACTGGATTTTTTTTTAACAACCAGGATTGGAAGTAGTAGGCCTGTTTTCCTCATCATGGTATTTATAGATCACAAGAATGATCAGGATAACTTCCTTGAGGGGCATTTCTCAGTAGGTTTTCCAGAAGGGGAAAGTGGCTTTCATGGTGCTTTAGTTGTTCTTTGAAGAGAGCATACAGAACCTTAGTTCTAACATAGATGTGATATCTTTTGTCTTATTCCCAGACTCTTTGCCCAACTTCTACTTTTTGCATTTATTAGAGAGAAAAGCATCGGTTCTCACCATTTGTCTAATAATTTTTAGCAACTCAGGGAGCTTCTTAAAATTCAGGTTCTGTGAGATCAATAAACACAGAGTAGAATGCATTTATATAAAATAAAACTTATAAACTGAAAATATAAAAGTCCTTTCATAATAGAACCCCAATTTCAACTAGGTATCAGAATTCCTCAGGGTAGACAGAGCACCATGTGGGTGGAATTCTCCAATATTTGAATTTTGGAGTTGATTGTAAATGATAATTTTTATTAGAAAAATTGCTAAATAAAATATTGTTCTATTCAAATATTACAGAATATGCAGTTATTTCAAAGTGTGATGCATATCTATCTATACGCACATGTAAAAGTCTCGCCAATAGTCATTATAACAGAAAAAATATGCAAAGCAAAGATGTTAGTATGTGCTACAAGTGCAGAAAAACATGTCCATACATGCAGAGGATGTTTCTGGGGCCATATCCTGGAAACTGGTAGCAGGATCTGTCTCCACGTAGGAGAATTAGGTGGCCAGTAGGCAAAGGAGGGAGAGAATCACACTGCATTTCATATTTTTTTGAATTATGTGCATGCCTACTGTCTACATTGGGAGGAATGAAACCTTTAATTTTGGGGAGGAAAAGCAGAGACTAGGAAGATGGAATTGTGAAGCAAGGAAATAGGCCTTTATTATGTGCGATGATCCGCGACTAAAGATTAAAAAGGCCTGGTCTGGACTTCGCGCTTGAAGCAAGGATAACTAATCCACATGATTTGGAGGCTTTTTGAAAATTTCCTCTTATTTGGTGGCACAATATCAAAGACAGTACTTGCATTTATGAGTATCGCTTTCATCTAATGACTGCATTGAGGAAGATTCTAGTGACTTTTAAGAATAGTCTACATTTCACAGTCTTCTGCAACCCTGGCTGTGCACCAGGTTCCCTTGTGGTGTCTTAAAATACAGCACTGTGTGGTCCCTCCCTGGAATTAAGAATTGGAATTTCCAGTACAGTGGTCCAAAATCCACTGGCGTGTAGGTTTTAAAACACAGGTAACAGTCATGGAGAGGGGTTGGCTTAGGACCAGGAAAGTTAAATGAAGAATATGAGACACCTATTCTAAAATTAGATCCTTCTTTCCCCACCCTCTTTCAGCTGGGGACTGTGAGTACACTTTCCGAAGAGCTCTACGTACTTGTTGCCAGAACATCATTCTGAAAAAATAATTACAGCTACCATTTGTTGAACACATATATTTTTTCACTACTGTGCTGTGTACTTTAGATCTATTTACTTTCCTTCTCATGACAACTCAAGGAGGAAGGCACATCTGTTTTATAGATAAGCATCACAGCTGAGAAAAGTAAAATAACTGCCCAGAGTAAGGAGAGAAGTATATCCGTGTCTTAATTATTCTGCTCAACTTCCTTTAAGTTTCAGAGCACTGCGAACGCAGGGGAAATTTCAGACTCTGGAAAACTGGTTGGGTCTGAATTTGGAGGATTCAAAGATCAAATAGTCAGGAAATGTACTGACTGTGTACCACATCCTCAGGGATGCTCTTTGCCAAAAAGGCTGAGATCTTGAGATTTGGTTCTTTGCTGTTACTGTCTTAGACAATAATCCGTGCTTACTTTTGAAGAATACGTCCATCTTTCTGTTCACTGTTTTCCCTTATAGTGGTCTGCCAGCAAAGAGATGAGGAGATTTATTTTGGAGAGAGGCATATGATCCCACTCAAGAGGTCTAAGTCCCCCTTCCTTGATCTCTGCATTCACACCAGGAAAATTCTAGGATTAGTCCACATGAAAAGTTGGGGCCGTGACTCCTCCCCATCTTTAACATCCTTGCTTTTCTTGGTCATCTGTCAAGATGTTCATGCTTCTGATCCTCTGAGCTCTTCTGTCTTCTTATCCCATATACTTTGCTTATCTTCCCTGATATAGTTTGCCACCACTTCCTGAACTTGTTACTATGACTCCAGGCAATTCATTCCTCCAATTTATTCTGGATTTTTGCAATTGAAGACTTAAAATATTTTTCTACCTCATTGATTTAATTGAAACTTGGATTTCCATTAAACATGGTGTTTTGTTTATAGTTCTTTAGACAGACTAAAAACTTCAAAATGCCACTTCCATATAATTGTTTACTACATGAATGAAGCCTGGTTCCTTTTCAAGCTCACCGCTTCCTGCTAAGCGTCTGCTAACTTACCTCATTGCTGTCATCAAAGTGCTCCTTGCCGTTCTTCACTAGCCACTAGAAGTTTAAAAATCAGCACTACTTTTTCTCTCAATCCTGAATTCCACTGCATCATCGTCATTCTTATTTTGGAAGACAATGGTTTTCATGTCATTTTAGCCATTGTCTCCCATTGGATTGTGTTATCAAAATTGTGCAAGGAAATATTAAATTTAAATATCATTTTCTTTGTACATCACATCAAAGTTTCTATTCTTATGACCTCAAAACCATCATGTCCAAATTCCAATCGGTCATAAATCAAATGCTTCCTTTTTTCTTTTTATTCAAATGAGAGAATTAGAGCTACCAGAAGTAAATTTCATAACTTTAGAGATTGGTGCCACTTTAAATTCATGGTATCAAACTTCAGTAATCAAAAACAAACAACAAAAAAATCCTCAATAACCAGCAGTCTCGTCTGTTTTTCCACAGCCACTTTTATTTATTTTGATTATGAGATATTTCAAATATTTTCCACTCCTAGATCCTGACCCCTACCTGGCTCCATTTCATTCCCTGTAGTAAAACTTGTAGAAATAGACGACGATTGCCTACAGTGTTCTAAGTTCCACAAAATCAACACGTCAGAAGCCCCCGTCCACCCCCCTCCTTTCCGCATTCTTCCCTTACCATGCAACTGTGTATAAGGCAATAGTTTCTACCTTAGTCCATTTCTCCAGTCCACACTCTAGATCCTATTTCCCTCCACCGATTCGGGAACTATGCTATTACTACAAGTCCCTGTTGTCTGCTCAACCTTTATTTTGTGCCTTTCATCATACTCATTTCCTTCCCAACTTTAAAAATCAATACCAAACCCAAACCCAATACTCTTCCTTGAGTGTTTACACCTTTTTTCTTTGTTATCTACGGTATGAATGCTGCCTTCCTCTTACCACTAAAGCTTCTTATCTGAAGAAGGAAAGCATGTTTGTGGCTAAGTCCAGCTCTAAATGCTTTGCTTCTATTTCTGCTTTACTTTGAAAGCTCACAGGTTTTGAATTCTTAGGCATCGCTACTGTCTTTAATCCAATCTCTTAGGCAGAACTTCCCAATCTCTTTTCTAGGCACCTCTTTCTATGAATATCCTTTCAAAAATTTCTTCAGATTTCTCTCTTAGCCCTCCTGTCTTCCCTTTATGGAGTCAAAACTTATAGGAGGGGGCTGGAGTGGTGACTCAGCAGTTGCTGCACTTGCCTGGCGAGCCCTCGGATGTGGGTTCAAACCCCAGCGCCACTTTATAAAGTGTCAGAGCATTGAAGGCCACATGAAAAACTAAATAAAGTTAATTTTCTCTTTCTCTCTCTTACACTGTCCCTTTCTCTTAAAAAAAAAAAAAAAAAAAAACAAGCTCATGGGAGGCCATCATTTGGACTGAACTCTTACTCTTACAGTGGGCCCCAGAAGAACAGAACAAGCCAGAATGGTGTCACTCATGCTGGGTGCACTCATTGAACTGAACTTTGAAACATGAGAGTGTTCAAAAAAGTAAGTGATTCACCACAGCTACTCAGAAGGGTCCAGTTTCCTGAGCCAGCATGGTAAGGCAGTTCCCACTGTGTTGAACTCATAAGAAAAGTAACTTTGAGGGGCTGGAGCAGTGGCTCAGCAGTTGGAGCACTTGCCTGGCATGCCGGAGGACCCGGTTCAAATCCCAGAACCACAGCTAAGTATCAGAAAAACAAAGACCAGATGGAAAAATAAAAAGTAAAGTTGATTCTCTTTCCTGTCTCACTCTTCCGCTCTCTCTTTAAAAAGAAAGTAACTTGGAAATGACCTATCTGCTTTTATTCCCTGTTTTTACTTTCGTCAGCACTTTTCTGTCTATAAAGTCAATCCCTCTGCTTGGCTCTGTGCAATACCCATTCTGTTTTATAGACTGAGATGTTGCCTAATTCTAGAATAACTAACAATAGTCAATTAGATCTTTAAACTTGTAAGCTTATTTTCGAACAACTGATTTAATTCAATGACATCAGGTTCATGACTCCCAAATCTATTCTCTCTAACTCAGGCCTGACTTCTGAGCTCTAAATCTCTATATTCAATAGTTCACTCGACTTCCTCCAGAGGAACCTCACACTTAATGTTTCAAACTATAAATTTTTAGTTTTTCCCCACTACTGTGGCTGAAATTTTTATTCTTTCTTTATTTCTAATATTAATGAATGGCATAATAAGAAATAATCCAGTTTTTAAAGTCAGTAATTCTTTTCTCAAATTATATTCCATTCATTCTCAATTTGGGAAATTCAGCGTGTGTGGATGCTCTTAAAGTAATTCCTTTCCTGTCTACCTGCCACTGTCCTGAATTACATTCCTTTCTCAACAAGATCATTCCACTAGTTGCTTAATTGAACTCGGCTCTAATTATCTCTTTGTTCCCATTCACTCTCTGGATTTTTCAAAAATTAAGTCTTATTAGATGAATTTCTTTCCTAAGACTGAGTCCCCAAATGGGTTATGTACCCTTCATATTCTATCAGCCTGTATCTTCTGACCTCATTGCCTTGTTGATTTTATCTGCAAACACACGCACGCGCGCGCACACACACACACACACACTTATTTCTTACTTGATCTTTATTGAGTTAACTACTGTTTCCAGTTCTCTTTTGATGTCAGCACCTTTGTTCATGTGCAATTGTTTTAGAAGATAGACCCATTCATCCTAATTTCTCCTCTCTTGCCTCCCATGCATATCTTTAACTAAATTGGGTCCTTTACTAATTGTCCTTTAGTATCATCTCAGATGCTGCTTTACCTGAAATCTTCCCAGGTTCTGTCTGATCTTTCTCATAATCACTATTTCCACAATCACTGCGACCTTTCCCAGAAATAACCTGGGGTGAAGCTCTAGAGTGGGAAATGAGTTTAATTAGGGTCATAGGGTGTTTTATCTCTGAAGAAATTTAAAATAATATAAAGTTCTGAAGTTTAAGGAAGTCTGAGATCAAGATATGTATGAAAAATTTTATAATGTAGATAATAAATAAAGCCACAGGAAGTGATGAATTTCCTAGAGAATGTGTACAGGATAATGAAAGAGCAGGGAGCAGAGGAGAGGAGAAGTAGGAGAGAGAGGGGGAGACGACAGGACCGGATAGGACCAGGACAGAATCCTGAGCGTGATGAAAATTTGTCAGTGCCATGCCCAGGCGTGTTTCATTTATTCGATAACCAGTACTGCAGTCTCTTGGAGAATAAAATCTTTTCCCAAATGATGGTTTTTTAATTTTTTAACTTTTTAAAGACTGTTTACTTCTGTTACTTTAAAACGTTTGTTTTGAATACATAACTATTTTACATTTGTTTTTCCTAGTCACTAATCAAAGTGTTTTAAAACTGCATATTTTTTCCATGAGAAATTTTTTTATCACAGTTTTATAATTTTTGCTATTTGTACTTTAAAGTTATTATTCTACATTAATTTTGATTTCCTATGTGACCCAGAACATCTTTTTAAGAGTAATTTAAAAAATATTAACATGCTTGGTATGTTTTGTTTTATGTTACAGAAATAATACTTCTAATTTTTTGTTTGTGAGTTATGATTAAAGAATGTAATAGTATTATTTCTATTTATTTGGAAATTATTGAAGTTATGCTTTTAATATAGTATATGATACATTTTAAGATAAATATTCTATAGATGTTTATTTTCAGGTTACAGAACTTGAAACACAAAGTTGTTTTTATTATCGTATTCAGTCAGCTGCATCCATTTATTTCTGATCTCCTTGATCTATTAGGAAATTGTATGAATGTGCTAAAATCTCTTACGATGATTACATTTCCATTGATTCCTGCAGTTTTAGTTCAGTGTACAAGATTAAAATACAAAAATTCATTAGATTTATAATCTCTATTGTGATTTAATTTCTTCATAATTGCAAAATGCCCTTCTCCTTCCCATTTATTTATCTTTGAATCTAATGTAGCCTGGTATTAATAGCTGAACTCCTACTTGCTTTTGTGCTTAATAGTGTGTGATACATTGTTGTCTATTCATTTATATACAATTCTGCTTAGTCTCTTTCTTTTAGCTAGAATATTTTGGTTATAATGTTTTTGCAAACACTGTGAACCTGCTTTTTATTTCTTTTTGTTTTAATAGGTGAATCTATGTACTCTTTTGGTTCTGTTTGGATTTTAGTTTGCTATATTTCCTCTTTTTATGACTTCTTTTGAAATTGTCTCGTTCCTTGATTTCTTCAATCATCCTCATTATCACAGTAACTAATATCAACACCACTTATTCAAAAAATAATGATGTGATAATCTGTCTCTCTGTAAGTACATATGTGTATACATATAAGTATGTCTATGTAAATATATATAACTGTGTTCATATGCTCTGTGAGCATGAACATGCTATGTGTGTGTCTGTGTATAGACACATTCCAAATTATTAACATCTTTTAAAAGAGGATATCAATTCAGTACTTGTATTAGCTGATTATCAAAGCATGCATTCTTGTTATAAAGACTTATACTGCAGTAATAATAATAGTTATTTTTGTTTATACTAGCTTCAAGAACATACACTTTGAACTTTAATCTGTTCCAAGAAAGCTCGTATTACTATATTCCTCTTATCCATCGTGATTGGTCAACCACAGTTCAAGTTTTCACCTTGTATGGGAGTATAAACATCATTTTTATCTCTTGTGCTTTTTTCTCTCTCTTTTTTTTTAATAAAGAGAGAGAGGAATGGAAGGAGAGAGAGAAAGAAAAAAAATCATTGTTATTTATTTTTTCATCTGGCCTTTGTTTCTCCAACATTTAGTTGTGTATGTGGTGCTGGGGTTTGTTTAAAGAGAGAGCCTCGTATGAAAAATCTCTAATATCTATTGATACACAGGAGAAAGCAAATTTCAGAACAGCATTTGTGGTATGTAGGCATTAAGTCTAAAAGTGGAAGTAAGGAAAATATTACACAAGCATATGCTTATCTGATAAGCACGTGCAGCAGAACACACACAAACTTAACTCCTTGCTGTGTCTTAGAGGTAGGCTTTTCACTATGTATACTGTTAATATTTAAACTGCATTACATAGATAAAAAGTTCAACTTCAAAGAAACAAATGTAAAGACTAGCTAACTGCAACAAATAAAATTGTACAGAAATGATGGATCAGTAAGGCCAAAACGTTGTAGATTTGAGTTATAAATATTGGCTAAGAAAACCATGCTTTTGAGACTTCTCTGGTCCACTGTGAAGTTCCTTCCTCTATTGTACTCTGGAAGTCACTGTGCACAGCTCACACTGGTGAACGGCTGTTTATGCTCTGTTGAGGGTGGAGGAACTGCAAATTCCTTGGGATTCTTTTGCCAGTGAGGTTTGCCTCTTCCTGTTAGTTCATTCATTCATTCATTCATTCATGCATTCATTCATTCATGTATATTGGCGGAAACTAGCTCTGTAAACTTTTAGAAGTGACAGCTGTTCAGAAAATAAGTACCATGCACATTTCTCTTTGTTGTCAGTCACATCCCTACCTACCCTCCTCTTCTGCTGTGCATTGATTTCCTCTTTGTCACTCACATTACATTTCAGTCCTTGTGCTCTGTTGCACGTTCTGTGTTGCACTTTGTCATTCTGTAATATCACAGGGAATAAATAATTTTGGCTGAAGAAATGCAAACACTCAGAAATATGGTTTTGGTGGACTGACATCAAACAGGTGTTAGCACCAGGCTTGTCTCTGGGTATCAGTAAGAATACCTCAAATGTCATCCCTTTGAACCCTGTGAGCAGATTTATTTAAGAATCCATGTACTTGCACCTTTGCTATCAGTCATCTCACTCTTGAAAGGATGGAGTAAGTTACTCAGGGCAGCATCAAGGAAGATTTAATTTCAGATTGATTTTTTTTCTACTCTGATAGTCCATTCTTGTATCCTTTCAGCCTGTCTCAGTGAAATCACCTCGAACAAACAAGCAAGCATCCTTGCTTACAATTTATCTCCTAAACAAAACCTATCACAGGAGCACACAGCCAAGCTTTAGGGCACAGAGTGACTATGCATGCATCATGGTGTGTATACTTTTTATTCAGTTGCCCTGGTCAAACTCCCAACCTGCATAAAACCCATATGTCTTCCCCAGTTTCTATAAATTTATTATTGTATTCATTTAGCTCAGAGTTTTAAAAAAAATGGTTTATAGTCAAGTGATGGTGCATGCCCATAATCCCAGCATCTGAGGAGCCTAGGGCAGGAGGATTTAAAATCTAAAGCCAGCTTTAGCAACTTAACAAGGTCCTCAGCAAATTAGTGAGACTCTGTTTCAAAATAAAAAATAAAAAGGGTTGCGGATGTGACTCAGTGGTAAAGCATCTCTGGGTTTAATCCCTAGTAACAATAACAACAGCAACAATATATTTTATATAGAAAGTTAACACAGTGAGTTTTTGTCTCCTCTTCCCCCTTTTCCTCTACCAATGAAATTGGTATAAACATTTGTGTATAACTTTTTGTATGGACATGTGCTTTTATTTTTCTGGAATAAATACTTAAAATTAGGTGGATCATATGGTATATGTATATTTAACTTTATTAGACACTGTCACTGTTTTCCAAAGTTCTGTACAATTTTATGTTTTCAATACCAGGACATGAGAGTTCCAATTCCTCCATGTACTTGGCCACTTGCCGTGGTCAGTTGTTTTAATTTTAGACACACTATGGGTGCGTAGTCATATCTCATTGGAGTCTTACCAAATGGCTGTATTTAATGATATATAATATAGTTCAAAAGAACTTCCAACTTTCTTATATGAACACTTATTTTAGTATTCCAGCATATTTTTGTTTCCAAGAATATTTCAGTACATTTTGAAAACTTCATAAAGTTGTTTTGAGAATTCAGTTTGTAAGTTAGCACAGAATAAATTTAATTATTTTTTCTCTTCATTCATTTAGTAAACATTTGTTAAGCACCTGCTATGTGCTAGGCTCTGAGCTACGAAGGCGTTGATTATCCAAAGATAAATTAGACGTTCCTATTGTTGTAAAGCCTTCTGTCTAGTGGGTGGAGCAGGTGAGTTAGACATGCTCAACTTCAAGTGATAGCACAGAGAGGTGTGAGCTTAGTGGATATTTTGGTTGCCATGTAGTGAGAATAAGGAAGGAAACAAAACACTGAGGGATCTCAATATGAAGGTATGGAGAGAGAGGGGACCAAGAAAGGAAAATGAGGACCAGAGCAGTGGCTCAGTGGTTACGTACGGTGCTTTCCTGGCATGCACGAGTACGCGAACTCGAACCCCAGTACCACGTACACAACGAAGTGGCCGAGCAACAAAAGAAAAGAAAACGAGAAGAGGAAATTAGTGAGGGGAGTACACACAGAAGAGAAAGAATTTTGAAGATATTAAGAGAAGAAAGCTTCCTGATTAGGGTATGATTAACAGGTAAAAATCTGAGAAGAGACTCACTGGCGTGATACTTGAGAGGAGCCCTTTGGGAGCACATTGGATCTTAATATAAGGGTGTTCCAGTAAAAGTAGGTATCATTTACCTAGCAGTAAACTAGAAAACTTTGTTGATTTATTTAAAACGAAGCATTTCTCAAGAAGCCTTTGGATTCTCTTTAATGTGGGTCACATATTTTATTCTTACTCAATTCTCCACTTATCTAATGTAAATGTGTTAGTTTTCATTATATTTGGCTTTGTGATGTTATATTGATTTTCAACTTTTCCTTATTTTGGATCCAATTAGGATATTGAAACCACTCCCCTGACTGTATCACAAAGATGCTGAATATCCGTATCTTCTGTGATTATGAGCATAATGGAATTGTGGGACAGTTACAGTGGAATGCAAGTTCTTAGTCCTTCTGTAGTCATTGCTGAGTCATGGTGACATCATTAAAGATCAGTTGGTTTTCAATCATCTCCATCAGCTTTCTGCATTACTCATTAGATCGTTGTCAATAAGTACTTTGCCCCACTCTTTTTTTTTTTTTTTTATAAAGAGAGAGGGACAGAGAGAGAGAGAGAGAGAAAGAGAGAAACAGCTTTATTTAGTTTTTCACATGGCCTTAGTTGCTCCAACACTTAGTTGTGTACGTGGTGCTGGGGTTTGAATTCACATACCTGCACATGCCTGGCAAGCGCCGTAACTGTTGAGCCACTGCTCCAGCCCCTGTGATTTCTTTTGTAAATATAGAATCATAAAGTTTTTTTTTTAAAGAGAGAAGGACAGTGAGAGAGAAAGAGACAGAGAGAGAGACAGAGAGAGAGAGACAGAGTCATTTTTTATTGAGTTTTTCACATAGCTTTTGTTGCTCTGACACTTAGCTGTGTACATGGGTGCTGGGGTTTGAACTCGTGTCCTTGCACATGCTAGGCAAGCGCCATAACCACCAAGCTACTGCTCCAGCCCCTAGAATCATAAAGTTGAATCAAGAAATTATCATTTTATAGGTTAAATGTGATTGAATATCAGTTATTTAGTAGGGTTTAGTGTGATTTTTCCTTTGTGAGTGAGAACACTTAGGAGTAGGGAGAATAAGTCACTTTTCAGATATTGCAGAGATAGAATATGAAGCAATATGGAATGTCAACTTATAGTCATATGTTTTAAACTCCCAGCACAAAATTCCTGCTAGAATTTTTGTTGTACTGATGCTTTGACAAAATGATCCTTTTTTTTTTGGTAGTAGCTAATCGTTGAAGATAAATTTAAAAGGAAAACTGTTGGTGTTAATCCCAGTAGTTGAAAGATTTTTATAATATAATAATCCCCATTAAATAATATAGAATTTATGATTTATACATTTAGAAATTTATTTTCCTTCACATCTGATCCTAGATTTAGATATTATTTCTATTTTGCCACATATACTTAACATATCCTTTTTTCTCTTTCTTCTCCCTCCCTCCATTCTCATTTCACTCTACTTTAGGTGTGTGTTTAAAACATTATTTAATTAATAGTTTATTTGACTTCTTAAAAGACAAAATCTATTTAAAAATAAAGCTATAAATTTAAGCACTATTTTGATTGTCCTTTAGGAACTGACATAAAATGTTTCATTTTTAGTTTTCTAATCAGTGTGTTCATACACTCAATATTCTTTTGATGAAGTTGTTACTATAAAAATACTTGTAGGAATAAATTGTTATGTATTATATGAACATGTCACAATGAACTCCATTAGAATATGTAATTATAATGCATTAAAAATCATTAAAATAGAAAAATTCTTTTAAACTTCTCAGTGTATGGATTTGATGTTTGCTTACACTCCTACAATTAATTAATTTAAAAATTCTACAAATTATACTTAGTGGTTAAAAGGTGTTATAATTATATAAAAATTATGCCAAAAGACAAAAAAGAAAAATTCCATCATGCAAAATAATTATTTCGGACCATTTGGAAAATTGCTATCATCTTTTTCCACGTAAATACTTACTATTGTGGAATTGAATAAAGATAAGTATGTTTAAAAAAATTCATGTTCATTTTAATTTGTTTCTACCAATTCCTCCAAATAGATAGGAGGTTTTTCATTTACTATTTGTGCCATAAGGATTTTTCATATTGCTATAGAAGTGTTTATAATTATTAATTCCATTGGGATGCATAATATTCTAATGGTTGAATGTGCTAAAACCTGATATTTTTATCATTGGGCATTTCATTTTTTTCTATTTGGGGGCTATGATAAATAATGCTGAGTTGAATTCATAACATTCCTCGTTTTGGATTATTTCCTTAAGGCGGATTTACATAAATGGGGTTCTGGCAGAGAAAGTATGAATATTTTTATGGCTCTTAATATAATGCCAAATTGCTTTCCTAAAGTGTTGGAGCATTTAGAAATGCAATCAGAAATGTGTGAGAGTACCCATTTCTTTATTCCCTTGCCAGCATGAGATATTATCATTTAAAACCATTTTTCTTAATTGAAGAGATTTAAAGGGAAAGTGTTTTAATTTGCATTTTCTTTCATTCTTTTATAAATGCGATTATGTTTCATCTCTTATTTTTTGAAGTGTTTATTCATGTCCTTTGATCATCTTACATATTTACCTGGCAAAACATACATCATTCTATATGACTTTAATAGTTATTAATAAAATGTCAATAAACATTGTGTATTTACATACTGTATTTTATTTCCCTTAGCTACATCTCTTAATGAATTAATTGATCAAGATGGTGAGAGCAGGGGCTGGAGTGGTGGCTCAGTGGTTGTGGTGCATGCCTGTCTTGTGTGAGTACACAAGTTCAAACCCCGTACCACATACACAATGAGGTCTCCGAGCAGTGAAAGCCACATAAAATTAAATAAAAATTGATTCTCTCTTTCTCTCTCACTGTCCTTCTGTCTTAAAAAAAAAAAAAGATGGTGAGAGCAGTATTTGGTGTTTGTTAGTCAATATAGATTTTAGAGGATTTATTCAATGTGATTTACATTGTATTTGATTACTTTCATGAACTACATTAAGTTCACAATACATAAGTTAACAAATACAAGAATAATCTTCAAAATAGTCAGAAAAAGTCATCTAAATACTCCGAAAAACTTGATAATCAATAGCCCACCTGTTACCTTTCAGTGTTAACAGTTTTAAAATTTTCATCAGTAGTTTTCATGTGATTATCTATTTTTTTTTTTTTTAAAGAGAGAGGGATAGTGAGAGAGAGAGAAAACAATCAATTTTATTTTGGCTTTTCATGTGGCTTTCTTTTCTCCAAGACTTTGTTGTGTATGGGGTGCTGGGGTTTGAACTCATGTACTCGTGCATGTAGGGCAAGTGCTGTATCTGCTGAGCCACCGCTCCAGCCCTGATTATCAATTGTTTTGCTGTATTGATTACATTAAAAAATGCCTACCTGAATCTTGGGAAAATATATTGATTTAAAATACTAGCTGGGCAGAATGGTGCTTGCTACTTCAGAAGGCTGAGGCAGGATAGCAACTTCAAAACCAGCCAGGTCCTTAGTAACTTGGTGCATTTCTGTCTCGAAATAAAAAATAAAAAGGGAGTGGGGATGTGGCTCAGTGGTAAATCACCCCTGAGATCAATCCCTGATATGAAAAAAATTTAGCAAGTAGAAAAGGAAAGGTGGTCTACATTAGCTCTAAGCAAGCGCAACCCAGACTTCTTACTCTTAGAGGAGCAGGAAAGTCTCCAGGGGAGTTGAGGTGAGGACATTGGGAGGAGGGAGTGGTGCGTCAAGGGCAGTTACTGCGTCCTGGACAGCTGCATTGACCATGGCAGGAATCTAAGCATGGTTATAGACTGACTGGAGGCTTTCTCTTCATTTGCAGTTTGGCCTGCCCGTACCCCAGTAGGTCAATCTTTTCCACTCATGCCCCTGCTACTGCAGCAAAACCTTCCTCTGTGGCTGTTTAGTTACTTAGAGAATAATAAAAACAAAACTAGCTGTGCTTTTAGAAATAGAGTCTGTCTCCCCTTCTTTGCTACATATTCAGTTTGCACTGTGGATTGTTGAGGGAAGTGAAGCCAGAGACACCAATTTCCATCTGGACACTAGCCCAACCTATAAAGGACCTCTTGGAGCTGTGAGAATGAGTTTAGGTTCACAAAGTATTTAGAACAGTGCCTGGCACAACGTCAACTCTTAATTAATGGAACCTATTATCTGCTATATATAGGTTGGTTCTGTTTCTCAAGTTCTCCCTGGATAAAATTTTCACTTGATCACCAATGGTCACTTGTTTGGAACTGCAGTGATGAAAATAAAAAGCCAGCCCAGTTGAACTGTATGTGGAATAGATTCAATATTTTTTTAAAAGGTTTTTCTATTAATTCTCTTGAGTCTATTTGAATTAATTTTCTTTTCCCTAAAAGCAGAGGGAAAAGCAACATCCTTCACTGTCAATTCTAAATACTGTAATCAAAAGTTAGAATGGTCAGAACAGAAGACTATGCATGTTTTAACTTTAGTTCTTATAGAGTGCTTAGTAAACAATAATCTCTAAAACTGTATAGCACTGTGCCAAGTACAGTTGTCAGTGTTTTACCTATATAAATTCATTTAACCCGTTACTATAAAGTTTGTAGCAATATCATCTTTATTTTATAAAAGAGGAAACTGAAAATATGGATAAGGTCATTAAGCAGGTAGAGCACACCTGGAATTCAAACCAAGATAGTAAGTTTTTAGCAGTCTATATGAATTGAAGCTCCATTTCAAAATTAAAAAAAAAAAGTTCTAACAAAATCAGGTAAATGCAACTAAAATAAAAATTAAATATTATTTTAAGTCTATCAAGCTGACTGTAACGAAGCAATGACAACATGCAGTAATGGCAGAATTGTGGGATTCAAATGCTTTTGCTAGAGTGAAAAGGGTACATTCATTTTGTAGAGCAATGTGACAAGGACTGGTGAAAATATGAATATCTCTAATACCTGACCATTTCACTCACTAGTAAATACTCCAGAGAAGCACTTGCACACAGATGTGTTGAAGAATGCGCATGACTACATTTCTGGTTAGAATGAAATACTTACAACATTGTAAATATTCCTTGTTGGAATAGATAATTAAGTTGTGCATTATCATACAATACAATAGAGAAGTTAAAATGAATTGGAACTACAAGTCTCATGCTTTCGGCTAAATCTCAAAAACAAGATGCAGAGGAGAAAAATCAAATTATAGAATGTAATCAAATTACATTCACTACGTGTGGCACTGTTATAAAAACAAATCTCTACTATTTACCTTCTTCATCTCCAAACAACATTTGGTAAAAGTATTGAGTATACTTTAGAAATGGGTTTTGTGATTATTCCATATAAATAAATAAATAAAACAATGTAGTCTTATAGTGATAGATAATTCCAGATAAGTAAATCAATGAAAAGGAAAAGTTGGGTGTAAACTCAACATAAATGTATGTGTAAGAATATAAATTATGAAACACTTGTATATGCGTATAAAATGCATTTCTATAAATGCGTATAATTTACACTAAAATATTACAAATAGATGAGATTATGAGTGGGTTTTCTTTTTATATATGTTCTAGTGAGACATATTAATATACATCCATGTGTTAACATCACATTATGGACGTATGTATGTATTTCTTATGGTACTGGGAATTGAACCCAGGGGTGCTCTACCACCAAACTGTATTACTAGTCCTTATTTAAAAAATTTGAGACAGAGTCTTGATAAATTGCCCACGGGCAGCCTCAAACTTGCCATCCTTCTTTGCAGCCTCCTGAGTTGCTGGGATTACAGACATACACCACTGAGCCCAGCTATATTATCTTTTTAGACACAGGCTAATAAGAAGATATACATTCCTCCAAACAGAAAAAGAAATTATTTGTCAGAATTTGTGTTCCTATTTTTGAAATCAGAAACTATGGTCATGTATTTTAAATAAATGTGTTTAAATCTTTCTATTTTATACTTTATCACTAGAATGACTAGATGACCTTATCACTAGGAAGACTAGATAACATTAAAACTATCCGAAGACAATTTTGAGAGTAAAAGAGGACACTAATAAAAGTTGTTTGAATGTTTATCTACTGCATGAAAATTCCTTCCAGCATGTTGGTGGATCTACAAAAGAGTTATGTCCTAGCATGTTATATGTTTTCTTTAAAATAAAAGTAATACCAAATATTAAAGCATTCAATTTTGCATAGTTGAATACTCATCCTTGAACATTATCACATTCTTTAATCATTTACTTAGCTATGTCTCTCTCTAATTATGTATCACTACGTATTTTCTGAAATTCTCCCAAACTGGTTTTATTGTTTTTAACTTTCATAACAATTGTGCACAGTAGTTTTTAAATTTGCACTTTATGGTAATTCTTAAGACTTCCAACTAACTCGTGAACTAAAATACTTTTAACTGAGAAAATGTTCTCTCTATGGGTGATAAAGTATAAAACAGAACAAATTCCACCATTTAGAATTTCTAAATTTTAGTGCTTTTAAAAGTTAAAGGGCTTTAATATTTTAGGCCAAATATTTTACAGGGATGCTTTTGTAAGTCTTTGTTGTATTGAAATATTATATAATGCAAATGCATTACTTCATTGCTTCTTTATGATTCTTTAGAATGTTTCCATAAAATTTAGGTTTTTCAAATATCATAGACTTCAATTTTAATTCACATTTTTGTAGGGTGAAAATCTGTGTAATGAAAAAACGGGACATCCAGCAAAGGTTATTTTCACTAATTGCCATATTTGAAAGCCAAATTAAAGAATTTTAAAATTAAATATGATAATCTGAACTCCCATTCATTTACATAATTTTTCCTTTACTATTATAGGGATAAATTTCAATATCTTCCTATTTACACATTTTATTATCAATAATTATAATTTGCTAAAAGCCAAAACTGTAAGCCTGGGGTGTCCTTGTCTTTAATAATTAAATGGAATATTTATAACTTTTTAAAAATAATATTCCTAAAATCCAGAGGACTAATTTACAAAAGTGTTTATTTCTACAAAAACAAAATGGTCGTCTAAAGTTTCAAACATTTCTGTTATGATTTAGATATGAGGTGTCTCCCAAGAATTCATGTGTGAGACAATGCAAGTTGGTTTAGAGGTGAAATGATTGGGTTATGAGACTCTTAATCTAATCCCCTGATGGGGATTAACTGGGAGGTGGGTCACTGGGGCATGCCTTTTGGTAAATATTTTTGTCTCTGGTCTTCAGTCTTTCTCTCTCCTTCTGGTGTCATGTCCTGCTTTCCTCCACCACCCGCTTCTGTCTTGAATGGTCTGCCTGAACTTCTGGCTCAGTAATGAAGCCAGCCATCTACAGACTGAGACTTCTGAAACTGAGAACCCCCAAATGACGTTTTCCTTCTTAAAATTGTTCTCGTCAGGTCTTTTTATCACAGCAGTGAAAAACTGACTAAACCAGTTTGTAAATTCTGATAGATGCTGACTTTTTAAAACAGGATTTGTACTTTACCAGGCAGTTGTACTCTCTTTGTATTTACCATTAGCTTAATTATGGAAGTTTTTCTTTGTTTGTTTATTTTGGTACTGAGAATTTGCCCAGGGGTTTTTACAACCAACTTACATCCCCAGTACTTTTTGTTTTTTATTTTGACACAGGATTTTGATAAGTTGCTGAGGGTCTTGCTAAATTGACGAGGCTGGCCTTGAATTTGCAATCCTCCTACCTCAGCTCCAGAATCACTGGGATTACAGGTGTTCTCGACTGCATCCTGCTATCGAAAAAGTGTTATAATTCAATCACTCTAGTTGTACAACTGAGTGAATATACAAATACTGGTAAGATAGCTTCAATTTTGATTGGTAGATCACTAAAAGTCATTTAGATAGAATTATTTAAAGCATGTGTGTATTGAAACTAACTTTAAGGATAGTGATGATTTATGGGTTTCTTACTTTAGTAAGTTCATTCTTTTACCATGTCCTGTGTTCCATCAAAGTTTTATTTGTTATCACCACAAAACCATATAATCTTATTTTTATTGTTGAATTTGAAAACTGAATTTACAGTGGCATTTATAATAATGGATACTTTAGCTTCAACTGAATGTACTTCCAAAAGCATTATTTTGACTCCAGTTGAATGAAAAATCAAACCCTAACTGAGATAAGCATCTGACATTAATAAATAATCTAGTATTATGTTACATTATTTTACATATTTAAACAGGTTTTCTACTAAAACCATTGCATCAGCAGCTATCCCTTCTCTTTTCCTACGTACATAAAAATTCTGGAATAGAAAATTAATGAGGTTAATGGTTAAAATCAGTTCAATGGAACTTTCTCCAGCGATGAAAACATTATAGATTTGTACTACCTAAATATTAGCCACAAGTCGTAAGCTGTAAGTGACTATTGAACTTTTACAATATGGCTGGTACAGGTGAGAAATCAAATTCGAATTTTCTTTAATTTTAACTAATATAAATTTCAATAACTATGCGTATGATTTGTGACTACCTTATTGAAAAGCATGTAGCTAAATAGTTCTGATCTCAGTCAAAAGCCATGATTCATAAGGTGATATAAAATAGGCGATTGATAACTATTTGTTTTTTAAAGAAAGAGGGAGCAGTGGGAGACAGAGACAGAATCAATGTTTATTTAGTTTTTCACATGGCTTTCCTTGCTCTGAGACTTTGTTGTGTACGTGGTGCTGGGATTTGAACTTGCGTACTCGCGCGTGCAAAGCAAGCGCAGTAACCGCTGAGCCACCGCTCCAGCCCCACTATTCGTTTTAAAACATTGTTTTCAGGTAAAATCATCTTAAAATAAATATTGTCAATGTAGATGCTTGTGATTACTCAGCACAATTGAGCATTCAGTTTTATGTGGAGTCAATAATATTTCCATAGTGATACAATTGGTTCCTGATATTCCAATGCTATATAGAAAATGTTGACAGATATTTTGGATAAGTGGCAATTCATTTTTGAGAAAAGGAAATTAAATGTTTCATTTTCTTTTCCTATAAGCTTCTTACTACCAAAATAATTTTTCTCCTAGGTAAAAAATTGTTACATACAATAAAAAATATATAATTGCAGATGTAGAGTACACATTTATACAACTGACCAAAAAATACTGATAATTGAGTTTGGTCTGTCTATCCTCTATTGTCAAACTGCTCACTCTTCCTTTCCCTGTACACAAGTGACACTTTTTAAAATAAATATATATATTTAAGAGAGAGGGACAGTGAGAGAGAGAAAGAATCAATTTTTATTTAGTTTTTCATGTGACCTTTGTTGCTCCCACACTTAGTTGTGTACTTGGTGCTGGGGTTTGAACCTGCATCCTTGCACACGCCAGGCAAGCGCCATAACCACCAGGCCCCCAAGTGACACATTTTTAATCTAGGTTTTCCCAACTTCCCACTGGTTCCACTGATTGGCAGTCTGGTGGCTTCTTGCATCTCGCAAGGTAGGGGACAGGCTTCTTCATCGTTGTTTGCTTTACCTAGTAGGTGCAAAGGGGTATTGAAGATGTGTGTCAACATTAGGCATGGAAAGAGTTGGCTGACCATAACTGCCAAAATAAAGAGCATTTCATTTCATCAAGGAACCAACCAGCTATTCTTGAAATGAAGGAATTAGTTATGCTGCACCTAGGAAAGAAAAAGAGAGGTTGGTTTCTGACTTTCAGATGTAAACACTCCTCAAAGGGAGAACTCTAAATCCTGCACGCGTATCTTGTATTGTTTAGAGGAAACTTCGCTAGAAGCTGGAAGTACAATGTGAAAGTCAGTCCAAAGCATCCCAGCATATCTTATTGCAACTATTATTAATGATTCCTCATTTAAAAATAATACTTTCTAGGACAAATGCTAAGCCAGGTAGGTATGTGTACAATAATGATAATGCAGGACTTGTTTGGGCAAAGGGAATTTATATTTAACCTATTCATGATGATTTATGAAGCTAGCAGCTGCTACATTTGGGTATTTCAACTTTGATACATGCCTTTTAGTTTACTAATGTCATTCCCTGGTCATTCCTCTTCTTAAACTGGTTTCTGAAATTATTGCATATCTTTAACTTCCATCTTTTAAAAATTTCGTGGTTTTCATTATTTCTTTGAATAGGCCTGTGAGAGATCTGTCAGCCTCATAGTTATAAACAGACAGTCTGGTTTCCCAGCCAACAAAGATGCATACATTGAGGACTTTTGAATATTAATATTGTTGAATACCTCCTGGGGCTTATATGCATACATCCGAAGACATCCACAGGTTCTTGAATACAAATTTGAAGGCCCAAATTTCTTCCATTAGCATACTGCAAAAGCTTCATAACTTCTTATAGAGATGAATCTCTATTTACAAAATAAACTTCGAAGTAATCTGAGAGAAAACTAATAAAGAGTTTCTGAGCCAAATATTCCGGACATTTTTCCCCTTATAGCCAAGAACATCATCCATATGGGGTATTTTAGTCTCTTAAATTTCCTTTAAATCTCAGACAAAGTGAATGAAATCCATTTCTACATGGACATTATGCCAGAGGATCATGAGGCTCTCTGCACATTGTGCATGATTGGTTTCCTGATGCCAAAAGAAAAGTCTACTATTTGGAGAAAATGGTTTCATGGTAGCCATTAGTAAATTCTTCTCTTCCATTCCAAATATGCACTATTGCATACGTCTATTAAGTATTTAAATGTGGGGGATGAAATATAGCAGGAATTAACTCATGCTGATAAGTTTATTCAATTTTAAATGTTAGTTATCTTCTTTGGTACTGTAACTGGCAGTATGAAAACAACAACAAAACTCCTTCTCCCCACAAGACAACCTTGCAGAGAAAAAGGATGCTTATGCAAGAATTTAATGGGGTCCTTACAAGTGAACTTCAAACACTGCATTGCAGGGTCCCCATAGATTTTGCTAATCTTTCTGGGAAAAAAAAGAGCATTATTTTTCTTCTAAAACTGTAGTATTAGTTCAGTGCCAAGAACTTTTTGAGGACTGACTTTTGGTTCAGTGTTTCCCTGAAATAGCATTCATCATTCATTCATTCCTTCAGCTACAATTACTCATGGTAAACCTACTCCTTTCCATGCTCAAGGGTGAATGAGTTGTCTCTGATTTCAGAGTCACAGTTTTGTAAAGAGATAGGACAAGGAGATAGGAACTGGGTATGACCTAACAGAAACACAAGGTTTAGTAAATCTTTGGTTACCATTTTCCATATCCAAAATTATAGTTCTGCTGCTTCTGGAATGGAAATTTGAAGACTGATTGTGATATCATCTGATTTTTTTCCCCTCTCAATATTATGAGAATCTTGTCATATTCTTCGTTAAGAATGAAGTTTATTAAAGTCAATGGAGTTTTAAGAATCCTTGAATTAAAAGAAAATCCAATTATTTTTATAGTGGTGGTTTCACTCTTGCTTTTTTTTTTTTTTTCTTTTTCTTAAATAGAAGAGAGAAAGAGAGGGAGAGAGAGAGGAAAGAAAGAATCCACTTTACTTTTTATCTGGCCTTTGTTTTTCAACCCTTAGCTGTGTATGTGGGGTTTAAAGCCATGTCCTTGTGCACGCCAGGCAAGTGCTCCAACTGTTGCGCCGCCACGACAACCCCTCAACTCTTGCTCTTTAAGTGGTATCTATGATTTCGATCATAACTTGTAGCTACCCACTGTTCCACATTGACTATCTCTCTTTAGGGAATACCACCTCAAATCCCTGCCTCAAACAATAACTGAATAAAGAAATGTACACACTTAATTGCATGGAAAAATTTCAAAGAAAGAAACATGTCATCTAATTCAAGGGAACATGGTCCAGAGAGAATTTTAAAGTATATTAAATGTTCTTTGGGGAATTAATGACTGCATCACAAGAAGAAATCCTGGCCTGGCAACTTGGTCCCCATTTAAATCCTCCGTTTCTCACAGGACCCTCATGGACCTGGCAGGGGGAAATCTGGATAAGTAGCCTCATCTTGATCCACCATTCTTCCACTTGCCAACCCTCAGGAAGATTCTGGGAATCACTGGATCCAGTGCTCTGTGCCACATGATGGTGTGTATGCTAATGCGTCATTTCTGTGTTCTCCCAACTTTTTCACTTACGTATGAACTTCCTCACTGACTTGGAATTCTTCCAGGGCAGGGACAACAACTTCAGTTATTATATATTTCACTTAACAAAAAAGATGAAAAACAGTGTAAGGCGTTCAGTATTCAGAAACATACCTTTCCACTCAACTTTTGCCTCTTTCTGCCATCTGCAGACTTTCCCTTTCCCCCAGTTCTGGGTAATTTACTGAAGTTTATTGCTTAGACTGAAGTAAAAATTTTAGCAGCTTTGCTCTCAAAGATACTGTCCAGCTATCCCTCTTCTGGGTATTTTCCCAAAGGAGTTAGAATCAGCACATTACAGCGACACAACAAAATCCATGTTCATAGCAGCTCAATTATGGAACCAACCCAGATGCCCTTCACTGGATGAATGGATCCAAAAATTGTGGTATATATATACCATGGAATTCTGCTCAGCAATGAGAAACAACGAAATTGTAGCCTTTGAAGGTAAATGGATGGCAATGGAAGAAATCATGCTGAGCAAAGTTAGCCAAACCCAGAGAGTCAAGGGTCAGGTATTTTCCCTCATTTGTGGTAGTTGGAGCTAAACCCAGGCTTGGGGAAAGGTCGTCAACCTCATGTGTTAGGGCACAGCAACACGTAACTGAGGGAGGGATTTGGTGGGGAAGGGGAGAAGGAAGAAAAGGGAGGAATCTAGGGGGTAATTCTGGTTTAAGAATATATGCATATCATAGTTTTACTTAAATGCAATGGTGATTGTACAATAACTCAATTCCTTAATAAAAATTAAAAAAATATTAAATTGCAATTAAAATCCTGGAAATATTTAAAAAAAAACAATAAAAGATAGCAACTATCCCACATGTAAGGGACATGTCAAAATTACTGACATGATATAGGGCTAGGGATAACTTGAACCTTTGATTAATTCTCCGTTTGCTTAAAAGTGGCGTGAAATATTGGAGTACTGTAAAAAAGTTGATAATATATGAGATTTCAATTTTTAAAAACTTGCAAGCAGTCTCATTTTACTCAGAAAATAATAATTGCTTGGAAATTCAATTTAATGTTATAATTATAGTCAGTATGCTTTATTTGAAATCATAGGCACAATAAAAATAAAGACTTCACTTTCATAAACTCATTCTTATTTCAAAAAAGAAAAGCTCCCCCCAAGTTTAATGAAGCTATTACAGCTATTACAGAAGAAATGGGGTAATCAATATCTAATATATAACAACATCCCAAAGAAATGAGCTGTCATTTACATAAAGGTTTCTGTGGTTAGGTTGGCAAAAATGCAAAGAAAGCATTTCATCAGCATCCCATTTCTCTCACAGTCGGAATGATGAGGCTAATGAAAAGACTAAGGTTAATAACAATGTCATTTTGTTCTACCATTTATTTCCTCAAAATATACAGTTATGTTTTGACAAAGACTTCTTGCCTCTTGCAAAAGCAATTTCAAAGTAACTTTAAGAAATGAATCAATTTCTCTGGACAAGAAAACAGTATGGTATGACTCTTTAATAAAAGCACTCCATGACTTAGTGTCACCTGGTTTGATTTATACCACCAAAGAACATAGGCCACTTAATTTTTTGTAACCCTGAACCTCTGAACCTCTGTTTCATAATCTCAAGCTAAGAAGTTCTCTCTTTCTCTCTTTGTTTTTTTTTTTTTTTGTACTGGGGATTGAACCCAAGAGCAAGAGCACTTATTGCTGAACCACATCCTCAGCCCTTTTCATTTATTTATTTATTTTTAAATTTTGACACAGGGTCTCACTAACTTAACTAGGCCCTTGCTAAATTGCCAAGGCTGGCCTTGAACTTGCAATCCTCCTGTGTCACTGTGCTTACAGGTGTGCGCTATTGCACCAGACTTTTGAAGCTAAGAAGTCTGAAAGAAGTCTGAGCGGGGCTGGGGTGTGACTTGGTGGTACAGAGCGTGCTTAGGAGGCCCTAGGTTTGACATCTGGCATCCAAAAAACAAAGAAAAAGATTTTTGAGTGTCAAATCAATACATGTGACTAAAAATATCATGACTACCTGACTATAGAGTGAAGGAGACTGTCCAGAAGCTTATGCTCAATATATTAGAGGGATATTTTTATTTTATTGTTGAGATAAGAAATCACCCTTTTTTAAATGCACATTTTGTGGCTTCGCTGGCATATGTCCCCCATGACCATCTCTAAGCTCCATTGTTCATTAGCTTTCAACCGCATGCACCTTCTGTGTTCTCTGAAAATTACTTTAGCTTCTTTATTAGGAAGAATATAAATTATTTGGTGAGGAGGTTACTGAATTTTCCAGCATTTAATTCTCAGCATATTTTTTCTTTGAGATCTGTTTGACTAGTCTTCTTTCTTTAATATTAAAGAAAAAAGTTAGAGTAGGGTCAGCACTTTTATAGCCTGCTCATCTTAGGTCACTTAGATTCAGTAATGTAACCTTGTCAACTTCAACTTTGTCTCTTCAAAATGGGCATTATGACAGTTGTATCACCAGACTATTATTAGACGCCCCATACAAAGGATGCAAAATAATTGGTAGCTCCCCCTTTAAAAGTACAAACGTCTTTATTCTTTTTATTCCTTTCATCTCTGCATTTTTTTATTTTTCTTTTTAAAAAAATTTATATTAAGGAATTGAGTTATTGTACACATATAAATGCATGTAAAGTAACAATGACAGGCATTTGTTCTTAAACCAGTATTACCCCACATTGCCCACAGCCCAGTCTCTTGATGCTTCTATATTTTGCCCCTATAAGCAATATAAATATAAATGCTTAGACTGTGAATTTTCCAGGATTGAATGATTGCACAAGTATTATTTGGATTCTCGGAGGTGAAGAGTATGCTACACCTTTGATTGTCTTCCTAGATCCCTCCCTATTCTCCCTCTCCCCCATGTACCCCCTCTCCCCCCTACATATATCTATAGTTGCCCTAGATTATGTGTTGCTCCACCTTTGCTGGGTCTAATACATGAGTTTGACTACCTTTCACCCAAGCCTGGGTTTAGCTCCAGTCTCCACAAATGAGTGAAAATATTCAACTCTTGACTCTCTGGGTTTGGCTGACTTTGCTCAGCATGATTTTTTCCATTGCCATCCATTTATCTTCAAACGCTGCAATTTCATTGTTTCTAATTGCTGAGTAGAATTCCATTGTGCATCTCTGCATCTTAAGTCTTTCCCTTGGCCTTAGGAAGAGAGGTTTCTTCTTCTCTTTCTGGTATACCCAGGCCTTTCCCCTTCCACCCAGGCAAACTCCTCCCTCTCTGGATCTTGCTGAATGGATGTGAAGCCATCTTCCTTTTTGGAGACCTTTCTCTCTTGCATGCCAAAGCCACTGCCTCGATTCTTCCTCTCCATTTCCTTTTAATCCCCACAGTCTGTCTCTTTCTTTGGAAAATCTCAGAAACTGTAACTTGTAAAGGTTTCTAACAAACTATTAAATACCAGATTAAGTGACTTTGTCTGTCTTCTCTTTCTTTAATATCTGGAGAAGGTGAACCACCTTACCATCTTTTTCGACCAATAAGTAACTCCCTTTGGAATTTGCATTCATTCTTGACAATGCAAAATGTATTTCATTACCATTTCAATTCTTGTCAAATTAGTTTTTGGTGAACAAAAACTAATTTCATTTTAGAGTATTACTAGATTGCTACTGTCTTTTCTTATATGATTTAATGCATTATATTAAACTTAATTTAGTTATAAAAGCAGTAAGTACATTTTCCTTGAGGAATTATATAATATAGCAGTGTATAAAGTTTTCTTATTGTTTTAATTTTACCTCTTCTCCTAGTTCTACCCTATGGTCTCCATCCATTAACTAGCATATTCGGTTCAAAAAATTTGAAACTTTGATCTTGACTTAGTAAGGTAATAAAACTGCCCTTCTCCTAGATCAGTGCTGCCATGGAAGCAGGCTCTGAGAAAGGGGCAGTTTGGCTGGTCTTGTCTGCATTTCTTCCCCCTGTTCTTTTCTTCTCTTCCAGCAGGAGCTTCAGCTGGTGGGATACAGGGAGGAAGGTGGGCAAGGTGGGCGAGTCATCAGTGATACCTGTTAACAGCACAGTAACTCTCTTCTGTTCCACCACCACTTGTCAGTCATTCTCTCTCCCTTGAGATCCCCTGGGCTAGAACTGGCCCAGGCCACCAACTTCTCCACTGCAAGGAATAAGCAGGGAATAGTTGGGGCCTGGCAACTCAGTAATCGCTCTCCCCAGAGAAATAACATCACTCATATTTTCTTTTTTCCTACTTGAACCTCTTTATCTGTGACCTGATTGAAGAGTCCAGTAGTTATGGAGATGGTTCTTAAAAATGTCCTTGGAAAATGTGTACATGCTGACATAGAATCTCTCTGTAGAGTCAAGAAAATTGCATTTCAGTACTTAGCAAAATCTTCGCTTTTGAAAACTGATTACACAGACACGCATGCATGAATTGAAGGTATCTTTCCATGTTTATATATTCTTATCTTTTCACAAAAGTGGATAGTGGTCCTCAATGATGTTAAAGGTCTTGCTTAAGTGTATACAACTGGAGTAAGTTGTAAAACTGTGAAAGTTAAGATTTAACTTGGAAGCCTGCCTTTTATCAAAGCCTATGTCTCCACACTATGTATATATCTCTTTCCCACATTTATGTGGTATTTCCTAGCTTCTCAGAAAAAAACCTCCAAGCTCCTAGGCAGTAAAACTTCAGGGAAAATTTATAAACAGTTTATAATTTTTGTCTAAATGCTACCATATGTCCAGGACAGGACCATGGGATATTGACAAATTCACAGGAAATATGTAAACACAGGTGGTTAGCAAGCTACTTCACCTGTAGACACAAAAATGAAGGGTAAACATATGTGATTTCTCCCTAGGAGGGGTTGTGGGTCTGTGGATTATTCATTCATTCAATCAATTATTTAATGATATTAATTGAGCACTCTATCATAGTAATGAACAAGAAAGACAAAGTCTATTACTGAGATTATTCTGCTGGGAGAAATGAATACATATAAGAGGATTTGGGGTTGTAACGAAGTTAGAGATCTATAAGTGAAGATAATGGGATAAAATGTGACTGAGATGTTAAAGTAAGGGCTCTGAAATATTAGTTTGAGCTTAGACTTAAAACGAGACAAGAAATCAGCTATGTAAAAGGAATATCTCAGTCAAGGATACAGGGAGAGCAGCATTTGGAACTGGAATGCTTGGCCTACTCTAGTAATCTTTGGAAGGCAAGGTTTGGACTCTGGATTGTAGATGGTCCATGGTGGACCCTGCACTGACTTCCATTCATACTCCCGAAGGAACCTAAGGTTGGTAAGTGTGTCAGGAAGTATCCTTTACTCAATGCAGCCAATCCTGGTGTGCAGGATGGTCACTCAGTGTACCCAACACTATTATTCCTAAACATAAAGACCATCCTCCTCTTTTATTTCATGTCATAATTCAGGAGAGTTTTCAAGGCAGATATTATATCCCCATGCTTCAGATTGAAATTTGACACTTACCAGGGACCTAGTGACAGGTTTTCCTTGATTGAATTTCCTGTTCTACTTATTATTTTAGAGATAGTGCCTCTAAAAAAAAAAAGGTTTTTACATGTAAAAGTAAGCTAAATTCTAAGATAGAACCACAAGATTCCTGACTCCCAGAACTTTCTTCTAGATATTCGATCCAATATTAATCTAGACAGGACTTGAAAGGAATTTGGAGATAGAAGGTTCCAGATCAGTTTACTGTTTTTATTAGTGGATTTTAATTACACAAGATAATGGGTTTCATTGTAATTCATTCATACATGCAAATAGCATACTTTGATCCTATCCACCTTTTACTTGATTTTATAATAGGGAGATATCATGGTGGGCCTGACCTAATTACACAAGCCCTTTAATGGATGAAAGTTTTCTCAGACTTGTCATAGAAAGATGTCAGAATAATTTGTTCCAGCTTGATTGAAATGAAGTAAATAGTCATGGTGAACTGCCTACAGAGTGTCACGGGATAAGGGACTGCAAGCAGGGGTAGGGTTAAGAAGCGTTCCTTGCTAACAGCCAGCAGGAAAACAGGAGCTCCATCCTCAGCTGCGAAGAAATGAATCTTGCCTCAGTGATTATGGCATTTGCCTGGCATGGGTGAGAATGTGGGTTCAAACCCCAGCACCACATACATGACCAAGTGTCAGAGCAACGAAAACAAGATGAAAAACCAAGTAAAAATTGATTTTCTGTTTCTTTCTCTCAAAAAAGAAAAAAAAAGAAAGAAAGAAAAGAATCTTGTTTGGCAAGATTCTTGGCAAAGGGACCTAAGCCCCAGATGAGTGCTGGAGACATGAGTGACACCTCGATTTTAGTCTTGGGATATCTGGAGCCGAAAATCCAACCATACTGTGCCCAGGCTTCTGCTCTCCAGAAACTAGGAGGGAATGAATTTGCATTGATTCATTACCCCACGATAGAAAACAAAGAACTCATATGCTATTTGCAGCTTTTAGAGGCTCAGGTGGTGCAAAGAAGATTGTTGTGACTTTCAGGAGGGTGTTTTGAAGCCAATCAGACTCGGATCAGATGGCCAAAGAGTCATTTGAATTCACAGACAGCGTTGATAATGTGACAGTCTGTGGACAGCACATGGAATACTTTCAGATTCATTCTTCAGCTTCTTATAGTCATGTAATGACATTGGGCTCAGTGATAGACTGCACATTCACTGGTGGTCCCATAAGGTCATAGTGCAGCAGAAAGATTCAATCCTCTCCCTCGTAGCACATGCTTTTACTCATGAGTTTGTGGTGACATGGATTTAACACATCTACTGCACTGCCAGTCATACGAAGGTGTGGCACATGCAGTTATGCGCAGTTATGGTACCTGATGATGATAAGAAATGACTATGCTACTGGTTCATGCATTTAGTTTAATATACTTTTTTATTTTTCAAGTGAACTCCTGTGACTTATTAAAAATGTCTACTCTAATCAGGGTCCTATGTTAGTGCGGAGCACCTCACGTCTCATCTTCACTGTGTCTCTTGATTGCATCAAGAGGCCACATCTAGAGAGCAACTTACACCCTCTGGGTTTGTGTAAGCACACTCTGTGGTGGTCACACAATGGTGAAATCACCTAGTGATTCCTTTCTCAGAATGTGTCTTCCTTGTTAAGCTGTGCACTACTGTACTTTCTTTATTATCACAAATGTTTGAATGCAAATAAGATCGCTATCATAAATAATATATTTATTCTCAACACTTATCTCTGAAACAAACCCCCTTATTATTAAGAATGCACATATTATTAGGATCACACCCCTGTGCTCTCAAGTTCAAGGCTCTAGTTAAACATTGACAAATTAATATTCATGAAATACTCCAGAAAATGTCAACCTTCAGCATACAGAAGACAACGCAGCAGTGCAAACATGGATTTCTTGATAACCCGCAGAATTCGAAAATAGCAAGTAAAAATATTAAGCCATTCTGAGTAGAAGGAGAACCATTAAAATTATATCATTCCTCCCATCCCCACTAGCTGTATGCACACAGTGTATGTGAAATTTTGTTTTGGAGAAGATGCAGTTATGGCATCGCTGGAGAATACCAGCCTCAAGTAGAAAACTGTAGGTCTCATAGTACAACAGAGTTGGGGCATCATCAGAGTGCTGAAATGGGAAAGATGAGTCTTACATCAGTGCTCATTTTGGAGAAACTACAAGGAGCTTATTAGTGTATGCACAGAATGCTGAAATCTGCTGAGTACTAATGTCAGGAAATAGTACCTTTCTGAAGGTTTTCCTGAGTGGCTCTCAGAAGCAGGTGAGTAAAATAAAACATGGGCTCCTGTTTTTGCCAGCACAAATTGGTAAGCAGCTGTGAAGTTGTGGAAAACATTATTGGGCTAATGGTCCACTGGGCCAGGTTCACATAAGCAGAAGAAAATGAACCGTGGCAATTATCTAGCTAAGTGCACCAAGCAAGGGAGTAAAACCAAGTAACTCAGACCCGAAATGAATTGCTTCCTGAGGAACTTGCACTCTGAATTAGTTAGTGTTTGAACAGACCAGGCATGCTTACTGTGAAATGTAGATTGCAAAACTCAATAATAAAATATCAGGGGGATATTTCTGTAATCATTCAGTATAGCCTTTAAGACAATGAATGTTGATACTCCCGGGAATCCCAGGACCCCCAGGACCTGATCTTGGACTTACAAATCCCCCTCCCCACTATTGCATAGGATTTATCCTAGAAAGCAATGTACTAAATTTAAAATCTTATTTAACCTAAACTTTAGTTTTATGTATTTGAGCTGGTCCATTTTTTCTAGCATTGCACTTGTATGTTTTAGTATTGCACTTGGCTGAAAAGTGCTTTGGGATGTGGTGCATCAAAAGTGCTACAGAAGTTTATTTGTATTGTAATCAAAGTAAATGCATTTTCTCCAGATTGTACCTGCACAATCAATAAGATGAATGAGTTTCTTGAACTCAATTAGTGCCTTGCCTATAACAGTCCCATTATCAGGTTTCCATGTAACCGAGCTTTGCATCGGGGTGGCCTCAGGACCAAGCTAGAAGAAAATACAGCTATCTGCCTTGGCACTTCTGTTATACTTGATGCCCCTGGCAGGCAGCGATTGAATGTAGGTCTTGATGGATTGGTCTCTTAAGATATCTTTTCTTGGGGATGGGGAGACTGGAGGGTGGGAATATGGGGGAATCATCTCAGAAGGAGATCTCTGCCCTCCACGAGATATCCATTTAACTCAGGAGTTCTTCTGGGGGAAACAGCAACAGGGGGAACCGAAGCTGGGCATCCATGATATGGCATTAGCCCTGGATAACTAAGTATATATACATTAGTTCTTGTATGTTTGATAATGGTTCCCCCTCAATTGTATCTCTATATCCATCTAATAAAAAAGATACCTTTTCTAAAAACTTTGTCCTTATAAAAAATTCTTCTACCTTATAGTGGAAAAACTTGAGAATTGGAAAAAAGCAATGCTGGACTTGAAAATCTAGTTCCACCCTAAACTTTAGGATTGCCACTGTATTTCAAAACCAGTTAGCTCTGTTCTCTTTTTTACTTGGACATTTTGATAGAAAATAGATTGGCCTGGTTTCCTATTCTCTGTGTATACTGCCCAAGGGATAATATCTTGACACAGGTAAAGAGGACACACAATTCGGAGTGAACCCTGAGCAGAGAATCTGTGCTTACGTTGTTGAAAGGAATGGAATAATTCAGCTTAGTTCACTAGGATGATTTGCCCAGAAGTCTACAACTTTTCTTGTGTAAAAATTCAAGTTCAAAGCTTCTCCTGCTGTAAAGAAAAACAATATGGATTTTAATATGACTTATGAGAGAAATAGATTTGCACACTGGTGAAATGCATCTGGTTGAACAAGCTACATCCTGAGAACACACAGGCTGCATTTAAATGGAAATGTTCCTGTCTCCAACAGTCACATTTGGCCAAAGTGCTACTCGGATCTTTTCATATATCAAGCTGGAGTAAACTTGGTTGAGCCGTGATTCCTGCCCCATGCTTCCACACCTTTATTGAAATGATCTCCATCTGGCCTCCAAGATGAATTTTAAGGCATCTGTAAGCCCCTTCAAACTACATGTAAATTTGTATCTATGTGAAAATATGGACTTTTATGGAAATTAGCTCCTCAGTTTTCATGAAGTTCTCTAAGGGGACTTTAAATGATTAAATATTTCCTGATTTTTTATGAATATAAATGCAAACATAAAAACATACCATCTTAACTGATGGGATATCAATGGTAGCTTTTTCTTTTTGCTATTCTCTCCCAAATCTTTCCATCTCCACCTCTATTCTCTTCTCCCATTCCTCCCATTCCCATCTATTCTCCTCCCTAACTCATTGTAACAGCTTGCTGTGTATTGTCCACAATTTTCTCAAGTCATATTGCCACATAAAATTTGTAATGGCATCAATAAAGAGATATGCAAATATTTGTATCCATAGAGGATCTTTGGTCATTATTTAAAATTTTGTTATATTATACACACTGTATTTTATTTTTCTCATTCATACTCTACACTAGAAATAATAAGTAGGCTTGGATAGAAAACAGTTTCTTCTTTTTATTGGCTGCATAGTATTTAAGGCATATGTGACAATATTGTTCTTTTCCACCCTCTTTTTTTGTCAGAGAGAACAAAAGCTTCAGAAAACATCTCTGCACATCCTTCTTTATTAATGTTATCATTGTACACATTGCTGGAAATGGCATTTTCAGGAGAAAGGGCATGAATGAATTTTAATAACTCCTGTCAGATATAAAGCTAACAGTATCTTTTCCACAGTCATTAAAGGAGAGGACCCTTTCTCCCAAAATAGGTTCAATGCTTCTTTAAATCATGTGCTTGGGGTCTATAAGTCACAATTTATTTTTAACTTAATTTGCATTTTCTAACTACTAGTGGGTAAAATCATATTATAAAATACCTACTGGCCATTTGGAAATCCCTTTCTAGAACTTTCCTGCCCACAACCTTTGCCCATTTTCCTATTGTTTTCCTTTTCTCTTTCTTATTAATTTTAGAGGTCTTTATCACTTACTGTCTTCAGAAAAAAATCAAAATTATTTTTCAAATATTTTGACTTTTTATGGTAGCTTTTGCTATAATTTAGTTTTTTTGAAAGCACAATTAAATATGTTTCTTTTTACTGGGTTTCTTAATTAATCTTTCCCAACAACTCGAGGGTTTTATAGCAGATTTTTAGAATAAAACTGTTTGGTAGTCTTTAGAACAATTAATTGAAAAGTGAACGTTTAGATGAAGAGTTATAATGACTTGCAAAAAGCGTTATCTCAAGTTTACAAAATTTGGTCAGCAGCCAAAATTTACTACAAAATTTACTTCTGCCTTATTTCGAACATGTAGTTGTCACCCCAGTCCTGCTGAGTTCTTGGTAGAAAGGAACCTGCCAAGGTTGCTGTGGAGTCCCTTAGGATCTGTCCTAACATTTGAAACCTACCGAGCACCATTATCATCTTCCCTGTTCCTCCCCTGTGGTTTACCTTGCAGGAATCTCAGGGTCTGCATCTGCCAGGCTTCTGGGGGTGCGATTTAGAAAGTATATTTAGTATCTCTGCTCTGGTATTTACGTAGGAATGCATGTTGGTTGTGTGGGAAAAATGAATTCTCTTAAGTACAAAATTCCACAGGTTATTATTACCCATCCAACATATTGTTCAATATCCTAATAATTCACTTTAATAAATACTTTAAAACTATACTATTTATCACCAAGTATTTTTGTTGCAGTTATAACTCTTTGGATCCATCTAGGAATTTATATGCATTTGAGTTTTTTTTTTTTTGCTCCTAATGAATGACAATGTGTGAAATTTAATACGCAAAGCTTGTTATAAACAATTGTTTGTTGCATTTTTTCTTTAAATATTAAATAGAGAAAAGAAAACAGTGAACCTTGTTACTGTCCTATTTTATGTAAGCAGAGATTTTGACAATCTCATTTCCTATCTCCTTTTTAGGGCTTAAAAATAAAGATATGGGAAGAGGAAGTTACTGGGGAAATAAAGACCTCAGAAATGTGGCCATAAGGAAATGGAAGTGCTTTCCACCAGTGCAATGCTAGAGGGACTGGGTTTTTTTTTTTTTTTTTGATGCCAGGGATTGAACCCAGGAATGCTTAATCACTGAGCCATATCCTCATCCCTTTTTATATTTTATTTTGAGACAAAGTCTCACTGAGTTGCTTAGAGGCCTTGCTAAGTTGCTGAGGCTGGTTTTAAACTTGCCATCTTCCTGCCTGAGCCTCCTGAGTTGCTGGGATTATAGGCATAAGAAGCCACCATGCCTGGCAAGGGGACCAATTATTATTGAAAATGTGTAAGAAGAGTGTTAAGGCAGTAGATACTTCACCTCTCTGAAGACTTGACATCAGACTGAGAAAGCAGAGACCCATCTGTTTCAAATCCTGTTACAGGGGAGATTTGGGGAGTTGTGTAATGAATGGGCTCAGGGGTGTTTCCAGAAATGCAAATGTGATATACTAGTATTTAATGCTCATGTTATAATAATTCCAAGGTCCAGGGCATCTTAATTTCTAGGCATCCCCTGCCCTTTCAAATATTGCATTTTGGAATTTCCCAAAGACACATCATGTGCACAACGTGTATCCATGATTCAGTCCTTCTTCTGTCACACCATGATTAGCCTAGGGATTTTTTCCCTGGTCTGGAGGCATGTGGCTTTTGCCCACTGTCTTCAAAACTACTTGAAGGAACACCACCATTGCCTTTGTCACATGTAATGAGCATGTTGAGACCCAGGTCAGGGTTTCTCCTGTGTTTCCACCCCGCTGTGTCCAAAGGTGCTGTCCTTGGCTTCAGGACTGTGATCACACTCTTCTTGTGGGGTAGGTGAGAGGACTCTGCCCTGCTGGTGCTATGATGCTACCTGGGTGATGACCCAGCACCTCTGGTGGTCACAGTCCCTTAGCCCCTCTAATCAAGTGCCCTTACCTTCAGCACGACGTTTAGCTTTGGATTTCTTATAGACATTAGCTCTTAAAAAAATAAACACTTGGGGCTGGAGCAGTGGCTTGTTGGTTAAGGTGCTTGCTTGGCATGTGCAAGTACGTGGGTTCAAACCCCAGCACCACGTACACAACTAAGTGTGGAGCAACAAAAGCCATGTGAAAAACTCAATAAAAATTTGATTCTCTCTCTCTCTCTCTCTCTCTCTCACTGTCCTTTCTTAAAAAAAGAAAATAAAAAATAATTGCTTCACTTGAACAATTACTAATATTTCAGGGCACAGTATTCGCAGTTCATACTGCACACAGATTTCTCCAGTGTGTGTAGTTGAAACCTAGCCTACTATTTGATGATCTTCCCAATTCTTTTGCAGAGCAGCATTTCTCCTTGAAGTCGCAGATATCAGCTGTTTTTCATTTGCATAACTAAATAACTCTTTCAAGTGGTTTCCCAGAACAGAGGAACAATGTGTCCTAATATTTCTTTTTAACATTTGGTAGGGCATGCTCTCAGCTTGGAATTTTGTTTTCTTCAACTCTATTAAGCTTTAAAGACACTCCAAGTGTCTTGTACTTCTCTTTTCTCCATCTCAGAATCTCCTTAAGGAAAAAAATTTCATTAATTTTTACATGAGATTGTCCCTGTGAAGATGGTCATGGAAGGCTCATATTGGTATTTATTTAAAAAAAAAGTCTCCAGATTTACTGAGGTATAATTGACAAATAATTGTGTCAAATTGAAGATATGAATGTGTTTTGATATATGCATTGTATAATGATTGCCACACAAACTTTGTGTATGTGATGTGTTTGCATGGTGAGAATACTTCAGATCCACTCTCAGCAAATTTCAGGAATATAACATGTAATTGTTAACTACTGTCATGATGCTGTACATTCTGTCTCCAAGACTTATTCTTCCAATAACTGCAAATCTATACCTTGTGATTAGCACTTACCCATTCCATTCCACCTCATGACTCCTGGAAATCACCCTTCTACTCTCTGCTTCTGTGAGTTCCACTTTTCGAGTCCATATGGAAGTGAGATCACATAGCATTTATCTTTCTGTGTCTGCCTAATTTCACTTAGCATGGTATCTTCTAGGTTTAATCCCTGGTAATGAGTTAATACATGAAAGCACTTTGTGTGAGTCAGCTTTCTGTTATTGTAATGAAACATCTGAAATAATTAACTTATAAAGAGAAAAAGGTTAATTTTGGCTTACAGGTTTGGAGGTTTCAGTCCACGATTGATTACGCCCATTGCTTCAGACCTGTGTTGAGGCAGAAGCACATGGCAAAACAACCTACTTGTTCCATGTCCCAGAAGCAAAAAAGAGAGAGGACAATCTGGGGGTCCCACAGTCCTCAACAGAGACGTGCCTGCAATGCCCTAGGACTTCCAACAGAGACACTTCCAAAGGTCCACGCACCTCCCAATAGTACCTTTCTGGAGACTAAAGCTTCAACACATAAAACTTTGGGGGACATTCAATATCCAAACTGTAGCACACTTAGAACAGCGCCTCATAATTCATTATTCAGTGAATTTCAGCTCTGAGAAAGGACTTAAACTATCAAGAGAATGAGGTCACAAATGTTTTTAGCTTGGGGGAATTATGAGGCATGAGAATGAAGTCACCTAGGTCATTCTGGCCTAGTATAGCAGGTTTCTGCTGACTTCCCGACACCATAAAGATAATAAAAAACCCTATTAAAAGTCTTTCCCGTTTATTGTAATTTTCACCTGTAACGTAAAGCATAAGCGAACCACAGGCAATCAACAATCTCTGCTATTCTTGGCAACCAGTAATTATAATAACCAACTTACTGTAATTCCCTTCTCGTTCTTTTCCTACTTATAAAACCAAACCCCTTGGGAGTCATTTTGGAGCATCTATTCTGGGCAACTATAACACATGTTTCCTGGGTGGCCATCCTCCCTTTGGGTCATTAAACTCTTTGTTCTCACATTTGGTGTGCCTCAACTTGCCTTTTCAGTTGACAGCTTTTATTATTCCCCTTGCACCTTGAGCTCTGTTTTAGAGCTACCATACCCTTATGGACTGTTGTCATAAAAGCATTATGTAGAGGAATAAGAATCCATTATAAAAAAATTTGACAGTGGAGATGCAACCAGGTAGGGCAGTATTTTTTTTATTAGTTAAATATGGACTAAAAATGAAGGGGACTCATTATCAAACAATCAAGAACAAATGTGTATTCACATAGCAAGCCAAGGCTGATGCCATTCTATGATTTCCCTCCCTTGGGTTCCTCATGGTTCCATATTTCCCTCAATTAAACCCTATATTAAATGGACTTCTCACAGAGGTTGGAGATTTCCTTCTGAGTTGATTCCCCAATACTCCCTCCCTCTTGTCTCCTTGATATCCTTCCTATTTCCTCCCCATGTCTCCCAGCCTCCTAGGAAAGGTTCCCCCTGTTCATGTAAGAATTCATACATGTTGAGGTTATTATTAGCTTAGCAATCTAACATACTGTTTCCAGATGTAGTCTAGCTTCCACAAATGAGAGAAAACATTTGGCCCTTGAGTCTCTGAGATTGGGATACTTCACTCAGCAAAATTTTTTCCATCTCCATCCATTTGACTGCAAAAGCCATAATATCATTATCTCTAATAGCTGAGTAGTATTCCGTTGTATATATGTACAAAAGTTTTTGAATCCACTCATCCAGTGAGGGGCATCTGGGTTGATTCCATAATCTAGCTATAGTAAGTTGAGCTGCTATAAACATTGATGAAGCCATATCTCTATGATATGCTGATTCTAACTCTTTTGGGAAAATACCCAGGAGTGGGATAATTGGGTCATAAGGTGGTTCCATACCTAATTTTTTGAGGATTCTCCACACTGCTTTCCGGAGAGGCTGAACCAGTTTGCAGTCCCACCAGCAGTGTGACAGTGTTCCTCTTTTCCCACAGCCCCTCCAGGATATGTTGTTGTTTGTGTTCTTCATTTTTGTCACTCTAACAGGAGTGAGGTGGAATCTTAGTGAAGTTTTGATTTGCATTTCACTCATTGCTAATGGTGTAGAGCATTTTCTTATATATTTATGGGCTTTCTGCACTTCCTTTGCTGAGAAGTTTCTTTTTAGTTCTGTAGTCCATTTATCGATTGGATTATTTGTGATTTTGGTATTTAGTTTTTTCAGTTCCTCGTATATTCTGGGTATTAGCCCTCTGTTCAAGGTGTAGCAGGCAAAAATTTTCTCCCATTCTGTAGGATCTCTCTTTATACTCTTGACCAGTTCTTTAACTGTGCAAAAACTTTTTAGCTTAATTAGGCAGGGCAATTTTAATGTCCAAAGATCCTTGTCGTCTCTGCCGTGATTCAGAAGCTATTGGAAAGAGATATTTTGTCACTAGGTGGCACATATGGCCAGGAAGATAGCATGCAGTTAAGACACGAGAAACAGTCTCTTTGTCCAGACCACATCTATGTGGGGCCAAGATCTGTGTTGTGGTATGGATCAAGATTCCATCGCAAGGGGTTGGTGCAGTGGCTCTGCAGTTGTGGTGCTTGCTTGGCATGCACAAGGATGCAGATTTGAATCCCAGCACCATGAACACAATGAAGTGTCAGAGCAATGAAAGTTGCATGAAAAACTAAATAAAATCGATTCTCTTTTTCTCTCTCTCACTGTCCCTCACTCTCTCTTAAAAAAAAAAAAGAAAAAAGAAACAGATCCCGTATCTAGACAGCTGACAGTATCCTAAGAAGAACACTGGGTCACTATTCTTCAAAAAGGATAAAGGACAGAGGTCCAGTCTCTTGCATTGAATCATCCCTAGATCAAAATATAACATAGAATTCAAAGTCATACTGATTCAACGACCCATTCTGCCTGTTACATGATGTATGACCTCATACAAGATATCTCAGTTTCCTTATCTGTAAAGAGTGTATCAATGACTATCAGAAGTTTGCAGTAAGGATTAAGAAAATAATGTTGGGAGGAGAGGAGGCAAAGGGGAGGTACTGGGGAATGGAATTAACTAAATTATGTCATACTGTCTGCATTCATGAATATGTAACATTGAATCCCTCTATTAGGTATAATGCACCAATAAAAATAAATTAAACCAAGTAATGACAATATATAATGTGGTAGAACAGTATCTATTGTAGAATATCTATATTTTTTAATATGTTAACATTATAAGTTAAAGAAACTTGGGACAGTGGGTGGGCTACCAAGTACTGGTCATAAGATAAAAAGTTCTGGATCAGAAAGGGAAGCTGAGTCCTCAGTTTGGGACGGTAGTTTCAACAAGGGGACCTAGTTACTGAGGCATTTCCTATGTTACCATGTTTACATGAGCAAAATCATTATTCCCTGTTTTCACTACACAAAGCAAGACCCTCTCAGCAAGACTTTCTTACTCCCTATCTGAATTCCCTCTGGCCCTATTCTGTACCCCTAGCAGTTCATATATCCTATCTCTGCCTTAATTATGGTCTTCTTGAAACCTATTATGTATTACTCATATTTGACATGTTTATTTTCTGAATGTAAAGTCCACAAAAACAGTGGTTTTCATCTGCTGTATTCTTGATTATGTTCCTATTATCTGCACGTATAGACAATGCTGGCATCGAGTAGGGACTTGTATGTTTCAGTTTTAAGAAAGACTCAGTGAATGACGGAGCGCTTGTAGGCATCTTGTAGAGGCATGTCTATGCACCTGGTTGGAAGGATTATGGGAGGGGAGGAAGATAAATGCAGTCTTCTAGAGGTAAGGGCTTATACATCACCTAAAGTCAGGCAAGTTTTGCCTAGAATGCTTACGTTTGGATCTGGAATGACCCCAAAGGCTCATTGAGGCTCGGGCCTCAATGCAGCAATATCCAGAGGTAAGGGCTCTTACCTCATGAGTGGATTAATCCACTTAGTGGATTGATAATAGGAATGGGTGATCAGGAGGTAGGCCATAGTTGGAGCAGTCACTGGGGGAATGCACTGAAGGGGCATATCCCAGGCTTGCCCCCACCCCCTGCTTCTGGGCTGCTGTGAGCATGTTCATCTGTTCTGATGTTCTGCCTCACCTCAGGCCCACAGCAATGGAGTCAACCAATCATGATAAAATGTGAGCCAAAACAAACCTTCAAACTCTTTTCCCTCTAAGTTGTTTGTGTCAGATAGTTTGGTTACACTGATGCAAAACTGACTAACAGTAAATATCCCTTTAGCTCTTCTCACCCAGTGTTGTGCTACCTGGCCTTCACAGACATAACCCAAGGTTTTGAGCATCAACCACTCACTCACAGGTGTGATGTTTGTACAATATTGAATCTGATCTATTCAGCCTTCAGGTCTAAACTTGAATACTGATGGTAGCTATCACAGGAAATTGTATTCTAAATGGGGCGCACTGTTGAGAGAAATTAAGTCTGTCTTGCTGCCTAGTTACACAGATGCCACCAATATCTCCCTTAGAAAATGTGCACCATCTCTCTAGGGTCTCAGCCTGATGATAGCAAGACAGCATTTACTCCATTGTAACTCCAGCAGCTGGTATAATACAGTGCCTACTACATGTAAGGTGACCACAATTATTTGATTAGCTTATATATATATAAAATATAAAACATAATAATATGTACAATATATATTGGCTAATCAAATATATATATATAATATATTATAATGTGCAAGACAACTTAGCTGGTATGTTGAAAACCGATGTATTTCATCCTAACAATACATTCATGGTAAAAACGCTGGTTTAGAAATTACAGAGAAGACTTTGGTTCTAGTTGAACAAATTACAGAAGTTGACAAAATTCCCAAATTTCTTCAAAACGTTTATAAATATGTATGTGGTTTAAATGAACCATTAAGTTATAGTTTGCAATTTAGAATGGAAAACATCACTTATTTTTGTTCCTTAAATGAATTCCAAAGGTAAGTGACCTGAAACATCCACAATGATTATTTTCGTTACATAAACGAGTTTTAAAAGATTCCATTAGTTTGTTCTATTTATCTGTAAAGTAGTAATAACAATGTCTTTTACCTGCAGGGTGTAAAAATAATGCAAATTTCTCAAGTTGGGAAATGCTTTTAGAAAAGCAGCCTATTATGTGATATTTAAGCTTTATTTATTTCTCCAATGATAAGTTCAAATGCAGAAGTTTTGCTTTAACATCTTTTTAGGTTTTTAAATTTGTTCTGTTTTGTTTTCTTTTAATACTGATTTTACTGCTTTCAAGATATCACAGAGTCAATTTTGCTTTCCATAGAGTTTGTACTAAATTTTGAAGAACTCTGTGTAACCCGTATTTCATTAGCTCTTGTGTTGTTATAGCTAAATACTTTAGGTCAAACTCTTTTTTTTTTTTTTTTTTAAGAGAGACAGAGAGAGGGAGAGAGATTAAAGAAAGAACCAATTTTATTCATTTTTTTCATCTGGCTTTTGGTTCTCTGACACAGTTGTGTATGTGGTGCTGGGGTTTGAACCAGGGTCCTCACACAACCCAGCCAGGCACTCCAACCTCTGAGCCAGGGTTCCAGCCTTAGGTTAAACATTTATAGGCCGTTCTTATTCCAAGTAATTAACTCAGTAGGAGGCTTATTTCTGCATATTTCCCTACTGCTTGTTTATCTAGTATGACAAATGCCCTTTCAAAGGATTAACAACACTGAATATTTAAAAGGTGAGGTAATACAAAACTAGTTTGAAACACAGATTTTGAATAGTTAATGAAGCATTAGTGAAGAAATCAACCAACCAAATAAAAAACACCCAATTTATTATTTTGACAGTTCTCAAACAAAAAAAACTCATTTCCAGTTGCTACAGTCTTTTCATTTGCACTTCATGGTTAAAAGCCTGCTAGTAATTCCATTTAAACCCTATTTCCAGAGAGATTCTGTTTGTCAATAAAAATTAATTCTGATTTAAGGCTTCTTTTTAATGCTGCTATAATTGACTATTAAATTATCATACCTAAATGCGTATGATACCAGGAAATACTGCTAACATTCCCATTTTTTTCCCCTCAACTGAATGGCAGACAAGCAAACAAAGGGATTTGTCAAAAATTTCTTTTCTTTGCACCTATAAAATATATTGAGTGACATTGTTTGCTACACCTGGACACATATAAATACTTGGTATACTTTCTTAAAGAATGTAATAACCTGAGAGTAATTACTTTTGGGGGCAAGTCTTATTCATATAAATAAATTCAGATATTAAATATTTTGAACATTTTACATATCTGGGAGATACTGCTTTAAATTTAGATATTTCTAACCCAAATATTTATGAGTGACTTAACTGTGTATATATATTAGTAATGGTAATGTTAGCTCCTACAACAAAAATTCCTCACACAATCACAGTTTATTTGATACTGTGACACAGTCCTAGGTGGGAGAGTTGCTGGGGATGCCTTCCTCGATGTAATTGTTTAGGGACCAGGTTTAGATGAGACTGTCATCTTCAACACAAGGCTTTAAAAAGTGTCATAATTGGGGTGGAGCATACTTTGTAAAAACAGAAACCAGCTGAAAAGGGCGCTGGAGTGGTGTCTTAGTGGTTACGGCCCTTGCCCGGCATGTACAAGAAAGTGGGTTCGAACCCCAGCACCATGTACACACCAAAGTATCAGAGCAATGAAGGCCACAGGAAAAACTAAGTAAAATTGATTCTCTCTCTCTCACCGTCCTTCTCTCCTAAAAAATAAATAAATAAATAAATAAATAAATAAATAAAACAGAAAGAAAGAAATTGTCATAATGGCCTCCATCCCAGTATGTGTGAGGGGGAAAGGACGTGGAAGAGCCTGCGTGAGTTTTGTGGACAAGGCCTGGAAATGCAACATGTCACTTGCACTCGAATTTCATTGACCAGAAGTCCTAATATCAAGGTAGTCTGGGAAATGTAGCCAGGGTTTTTGCATAGAAGGCAAATAAAAATGCAGATTTTGGAGAACAGTTCTTAACTTTTGCCAGAATTGGATGTGATTGATTCACAGCATGGAGGACCAGGTGGCATGGTTTCACTTAAGCTTTTTGGTGACCCTGTATAGTTTCTGTCAGTCATTACCTTAGGCAAATAGATAGCTAGTCCAAATTTAGGCAGGTTTGGATTTGAGAAGAGGTCTGTTTAATTATCCTTTGTATTTTCTTGAAAATGTATACAAAATTAGTCTTCTTTCTATGGATAGTGACTTAAAAAATTAAAGTTACTGTGATTGAAAGTGTTTCTGTAGGAAAATAAAGACCTTAGAACCTATTTCTTCAGGTCTTCCAATTCTAATTACTCTCTGATCAGAGCCATGTGACAGGAATTAGTGTCACTAGTACACCATTGCTTGTCATTATCAACCTCTTAGAAATCAATTTTTTGCTTTTTCCTACAGCCTTTCAAATTAAGCAAAATCAAGGAGGTTGAATGAAACAACACAAAAACCCCTAATTGATAAAATATAAAACCAACAGGGTAACTGTCTCTTAAAAAATTTCATAGATGATTACAATATGGTTTTGTCAAGTAGGTCTTATCATGAATCATGTCTCTGATGACCTTGATAAAGCAAATCCCTATTTTTAGCAAATGTATTTAGACCACAGATAGACCTTAGAAGTTTTAGAAACTGTTTTACTAGCTCCTGAGACCTGCATGTAACATAACTCATTAACTACTTCTGCAACATTAAGAGTGACTTGCATGTATCAAAATAGAGAACATGATGATGAATAGTTTTATATATGTGTATGATGAATAGTTTTAAATATATATATTATATATGTATAATATATAGTATATATATTATATGTATATTTATATATGTATATATTATATATGTATATTTTTATATATTATGTGTGTGTGTGTGTGTGTGTGTGTCCCTTCACTGTCTCCCACTACAACCGTAGCATAAATTTATAGCAAAGAGAAAACTAAAATGAGGTAATCCAAAACTAAAGATTGAAATGTAAATAGGTTGCTAGGAATGACACTTAACTTTGACTAGAATAGTTTTTGTCCTGGGCCTATGTTTATCACCAAAGTGTCCAATTTTTATTCTAAGTTTACCAATCCAGTCCCAGTATAGACTGGTAAAATTTGGATATTCATCATAGGCAAAACTATTTTTCGTCTTAACTTATTATTCCTAAGTAAAATTGTAATAGGTGTTTCTATTCGTTTTTCACTCCAACATGAGGCTCATCTCTCTCCTAAGCACACATAAGATGTGCAGAGAAGAGTTCCCCATAATTTTCACTTTGACTCTCATTAGTCCCCAGCAGCAGCCACAGAAGTTAAGACTGGGCCAGCTGGCGAAATATTTAGGGACCATAACTAAGCTGTTTGTACGAGTAGCATTATTATTATCTGTCTTACCTTTAATATCTTGGGGATAGCAGTAAATGAATACTATCTCCTCTTTTTTCTCCATTCTGTCTGTAGGACATCTCTAAACCAATTATCCCAGCGACCAGCAAATAGACCATGATTTCTTTCACCCCTGCATCTCAGGAAAACTTATGTTTCCTATGTTCCATCTCTTGACACCCCTGAGAACTAACAGTTCAAAATTTCCAATAGTATATTTGCATAATAAAGGATGCCTTAGGAGACTTGTTTTCAGTGCCCAAAAGTGACTCCCCTAGTGGAGATAATAGAAAACATTGGTTACTGGTGGTAAAAATTACTCTGGGTTGGAGATCATTTAGTGTCTTGTAATAAAAAAACTTCTGTGATGGCCCCCTGACCCCTGTTTTCTGGTATTTATGCCAGGGTAATCCCTTCTTATTGAGAGTAGATTGAAACTAGTAACTTGCTTCTAATCAATAGAATAAAGCAAAATAGATGGTGTGTACTACTTATGTAATTAGGTTATAACATCCATGATTTCCAACTTGCTAGCAGAATTTTTTTCATTTCCTTTTGCCTTTTGTATTTTGATAAAAAAATACAGTTACCTTGTGAGTGAGGCCCACATGTCCTCTGGCCAGCGTGGCCCATGAAAACTGAATGCTGCCAGAGTCTCTGAGCAAGCTTAGGGCAGTCTCCTCTGCTATTGAGCCTTCAGATGAAATGATAACCCCTGAGGTGACATCTTGATTGTAACCTTGAAAGACCAAGAAGCAGAGGACACAGTCCAGCCGTGTCTCACACCTGACACACAGGCTGCGCGATCACAGATGTGTGTTGTTTTAAGCTGCTGAGGTTGGGTGCCATTGGTTTTTTAGCAATGGGTGGCTCTAGCTATCTACTGGTAAGGATTTTACCCTTAAATCCTGCTATGGTTTGGTTGTGGTTTGTTCCACAAATCTTGGTCCCCAGTGTGTAGCACCGTTGACACATGGTGGAATCCTGATGAGGTGAGGGTGAGTGCACGGTGCCCAGATCTTGAGGACATCATCCTCCAAAGGGATTAATACTAGCCTTGTGCAGTGACTGAGTTCCCACGACAGTGCTCTGCTACATTTAGGTGATTAAATACTTTGCTTACCTGGGAGTGATCTAAAGGCAGGAACTGCATCTTTTTAATATTCATTATAATATATATATTATATATATAATATATATATTAAATATATATATATAGGAAACAATATATAATATTGTTTCCTAACAATAAATATTTGCTTAACTGGTTAAATGAACAACTGTTTATATATGTGAAAACTCTAGTTCCAGTGCTCTCTATTATACAGCTCAGAATAAAAGTGTATACTTGTAATCTCCTTTTGCTTCATGGGGTGGACAATGAAGGGAGCAGAAAGGTTGGTAATTCCATTCTAGAGGTAATGCTCAAGAGCTGTCACTGGGCTTTATGTGTCTTTACACTAATTCTCATCAACAGCCTCTTGCACAGTCCCTTGAAAGATATTTCGGGTGTTAGATAACCTTTCCCTGCACGAACATTCTTCATCTCTTAGTATTTATGGAATTAAATTTCTTTGCCAGATCACTATGTTTTACCTATCAGAAGCACATGCCATGGCTGTATATATCAGTGTTTTATCTCTTAATTAAATGTTAATTATCAATCTTTACTATTCTATAAATGTATCTTGCTTATAGCAAAAGAAGAATTGTACATATACACCATAAATTTAAAAGTGTAAAAACTGGGGACTATGCTTGTGTGTTACTCTTTATTATTAAGCAGTTAAATTCTGAAACCCACCCTGCTGATTGTAATAGAGTACCAAATTGATTATAATGAATAATAATGATGAAAATCAATTGTAAATCTTTAGGGCTTACCAAACAATGGAAGCTCTTGATGTTTTGAAAGAAGGCATGCAAGAGTGAAGCAAATTCAAATGGATAGATTTGCTTTCAACACAAAGAATATGAATTAGAGAAATGTGGAGGTGGAGAAATGGGACTTGCTGCTTTCATCTGAGATTAATGTTTATTCAACAATAAAGCACTTCATTGTAAACGGTGCGTCTGGAGGAATTTAGAGACTCTTTTCCATGCAAGGTCTTGCTCTGTGGGTATTGTATGACTTTGAAGGCTTCTATCATTCAGTAGAATTTTGCAGCTGTTTTGAAAAACATTATGAAGAAAGAAAACAAAAAAAAAAATGAACAGGTAAAACAAAAGAGCAAAACATCCATTATTGGCAATCATGGAATTGAAATTTTCCCAAAAGTATTTATAATCTAGAATGACCTATAAATTTGGAAATATTTTTTAATATTATGATTTTAGTTTATTACCTATAATTAATCCACCTAAAGTGGGTATTTGTTTTGAACATAATGATTTAAAAAGGCTTTTCTTGGTACAGAGTGATGGAGTAATATTTGGGCTACTTCAATTTATTTCAAGTAATGATTATTGGCACACTACATAAAAGAAACAGAATGGGACTGTACTGTTCATTTTTATTATAGATTTAATTTTGATATAATAAGATTGGAAGAAAGAGAAGACTGTCAATTATTTTTCTCACTGAAATTAAATATTTAAAAATTTCTAGTATTTAATGGAATAAAAGTTGCATAATGGTACAAAAATCTTCATTATTCACCAGAAAGAATCTATAGAGCAGAATAATAATTCATTGAAAAGATAATAATTTAAATAGAATTTGTACAGATTTTTGTTTCTAAATTAGAGAGAGTATTAGAACCTAACTCATATGGTTGAAGCACTATGTGGTACTTCATCTTTTCTCTTAACAAAGATTTTATTTTTCATTATAGTCTTATATATTGAAGGGGCTTGTTACACTTCTATACATGCATACATCATATATCCCCCTTTGCTCTCTCCCTCCCTGCTACAATGCTTCATCTTAAAGAAAATATATTTATCAAATACTTAGAACAGTGCCAGCCACCTAGCAAGGACTTGCTAAACTTTATAGTTTATTGCATGGCAGAAGAGTCTTTTTTTTTTTTTTTTGTATTAGGGATTGAGTTCAGGGACACTTTACCACTGAGTTACATCAGTCCTTTTTATAATTTATTTTGAGACATCCCTAAGTTGATGAGGCTGCCCTCAAACTTGGCAATATCCCTGTCTCAGCCTCCAGAGTTGTTGGGATTGCGGTCAGGCACCACCACACCCAACTTGGCGGAAGAGTCTTAATTTTGCTCATGCTTCACTCAGATTCACAAAGTTCTATCTCTGTGACTCATCTGATTTTCTTCCTGAACCCCTATATTAGTTTTCTAGGGCTTCTGCAGCTCAAAGCTAAACTCCAGGAATTTCTTCTCACACAGCTATGGAGACTAGAAGTGCGCAATTAAGGTGTTTGCAGGGCTATTCTTCCTCTGGGACTCTGGGTGGAACCTGTTCTTGTTTTATCTTAATTTCTTCTGGTGGTATCTGCCAATTCTTGGTGTGCCTTGTTTTGCAGTGCCACTTAATCTTTGCGTTTGTCATCGCATGACAATATCTCTTTGACCTGCTGTCTTCCTATAAGGATGCCAGTCATATTGAATTAGGGTCCACCATACTCCAGGATAACTTTATCTCCACTAATTACTTTTGCAACAACACTATTTCCAAATAGGGTCACATTCTGAGGTACTATAGTGAAGGATTTCAGCATATCTTTTGTGGGGGATAGGTTGGGGAGAGCACAATTTAGTCCCTAATAACCCCCATTTATTGAAAAATCTTTTAAAAGAATATATGAGAAATCTTAAGTGTTTTGGCATAATCTAATGAATGCAACCATTTTCAATAGTGAAAATATGCCATTTTGACAAAAACTTATTCTTTTGATAATTGCATAGTCTCTTAGATATCTTCTTTTCCCTCTTCCTCCTTTAAAAGAGGTGCTGGGTACCTGGCAATGTTTGTTAATGAAGGAAGATTTTAAAGAACTGGTGGTGTTCTTGAGCTCTCATTGGTCTCTGCTGCAAAATGACCGACCCAGGTCGTACCTTAGATTCAAGTAAAAGAGGCACAAATTGTTCCCTCTGTCATCTTGGGGTGATGTGTAAAAAAAAACATATGGCATTAAGAGCATTTATAATCTTGGGCTGGAGGGGTGGCTCGGCAGTTACGGTGATTGCCCAGGGTGAGCAAGTACACGGGTTCAAACCCCAGCACCCAGGTACACAACTAAGTGTCAGAGCAACTAAAGCCATGTGAAGAACTCAATAAAAACTGATTCCCTCTCTCTCTCTCTCTCCCACTGTCCTTCTCTCTTTAAAAAAAAGAGCATTTACAATCTTATAAAACCATCACCACTATTAAGTTCCAGAACTCTTTTACCACATCAAAAGGAAAACCCACACCCTTTAAACTTTGCCCACAAAGCCCCAAACCCTGAAAACTACCAATTTGCTTTATGTCTCCATGGATTTTCTCATTCTGTATACTTCACATAAATAGAGTACGTCATTTTCTGTGTCTGTGGTGTTTTACTTAGCACGGAGTCTTCGTGGTTTATCTGGGCTACACCATGTATTGGTATTTCATTCCTCTTTACGGCTGAATGTTATATTTGAGGGACTTTTATATCCATTCATCCATTGAGGGATTTTTTTTTCTAATTCTAGGTTATTATGAAGGATATTGATATAAATATGTATGGACAAGTTTTATTGTGGATTTGTGCTTTAATTTCGCTTGACTATAGAATTGTCAGGTCGTATCATACGGTGTTTATGCGATTAACTTATTGATCAGTTGCCAAACTGTTTTGCACAGCAGCTGTACCATTTTCTATTTCCACAGTAGCACAGGAGAATTCCAGTTTACCCACATTTTCAGCACCACTTGTTCTCTTTAAAAAAAAAAATTCATGCTGAGTATGAAGTTATAGATATGAACTTAATATGCTTTTGTCTAGTGACTGGTGGCATTAGCGTCTTTTTCATACGCAAGCTGATCATCTGTACCTCTTCCTTTGAGAAACGCCTGTGCACATCTTGGCGCATATTTTGATTGACTCTTTTGTTATTGAGTTGTGATACTTGACCCTGAAGTAGATAATTTGCAAATATTTTGTTACATTGGTTTCATTTTCCTCTTACACTATGGATAGTGTCTTTTTTTATTTTTAAAGAGAGGGACAGTGAAAGAGAGAGAGAGAGATAGAAAGAGAGAATTGATTTTATGTAGTTTTTCATATGGCTTTTGTTGCTCCAAGACTCCGTTGTGTACGTGGTGCTGGGGTTTGAACTCATGTACTCGCACATGCCAGGCAAGCGCCATAACCGCTGAGCCACCGCTCCAGCCCCATGGATAGTGTATTTAATATAAGACATTTTTAATTTGAATCAAGTGCAATTTACCTGTTTTGTTGCTTGTGCTTTTGGTGTCTCATTATCTAATCCAAGGACACCTAGATTTCCCTCTATGTCTTCTTCTAAGAGGTTTCGTGTTTAGCTCTTCCATTTAGACCTTGGCTCCATTTTGAGTTGATTTTTGTGAGAGAACAATTTAGTTTGTTCTTCTACATATAGATATCCAATACTCTCAGCATTATTTGTGAAAGATATTGCTCTTTTTTTCCCATCAAATATTCTTAACATTTCAGCCAAGAATCAATTAATCATAGCTGTATGGTTTATTTCGGGACCCTCTATTCTATTTCACTGATCCATGTCATTCCTAAGGTGGTATGTGATATGAACCACTGGATATTAGTTTCGATTCCAAGATCCACACAAACTGCAATCTTTTCTCCCAGTTCGGATCCCTACCAGTCCCCATTCATCAAACTTTGGTGTCTATCTCATTTCCTCAGGTAGCAATGCTATTTTAGATTCATTCATTAGTCATCCTTTCAGCCATCTTTGTCCTTTTCACCCATAGTACAGAGCTAGAAGACCGAAGTTCCATCCACGTCTGCAGCCTCTCTCCCACTCTACCTTGGGGAAGTGAACTAAAAATACAAACTTCCTTGATTCTTTCCAGCCACGTCCTGTTGTTTCTAATGCTTTGCTTGTCTTCAGGACATTGGCCTTTTGTTCTTCTGCTCTCCTCATCACACCTCCTATTACCACTTGGCATTCAAAGTGGAAGATGTGTACAGAATATCTATTTTTAAGCGTGGTTATACAACTCAGTGCTTAAGAATTAGGTTCTAGGGCTGGAATGGTATCTCAGTGGTTATGGCACTTATCTGGCATGAACCCCAGCACCACATACAGAATGAAGTGTCAGAGCAATGAAGGCCATGTGAAAAACTAAATAAAATTGATTCTCTCTTTCTCTCTCTCTCACTGTCTTAGAAAAAAAGAAAAGAAAAAGAAAGAAAGAAAGAAAGAGAATTAGGTTCTAGAGCTAGACTCTGAAGTGTAGGAATCTGATTCTGATACATTCCAGTTGTGTGTCCTAGAAAAAAATAATCTAACTTCTCTGTTCTTTAGTTTTCCAATGTTTAAATGGACACCTAATTTTAATGAATTCAGAGGCAATACATGAACAATAAATAGTTGCTTAGGCAAGCACCTAGAAGAGGGCGGGGATACCATAGCAATAAACGAATACTACTATTACCTAAACTTCTTTAGGCCTACCAAGGTTTGGGTTCTTTTGCCTTGCCAGCAAGCAGAGCTTCCTCCTGACTTCAAGGTATTCACTATCAAGTTTTATTGACAGATGGGGTGAGGATAGGAGAGATGGAGCAGATACTCATAAACGAAAACTAAATCAGAAAGTATGTAATCACAAACACTGGAAGAAAGTAGGAAAAGAACATAGAGCCAAGGAAAAACCAAAGTCTCAAGTCATGTGAAAGTCTACACTGGTGTTTTTCTAGCAAAAACTCAGTAAAGAGAGTGGGGGGAAGTTTTAGATGATCTTTAAGGCTTTTAAAATGTTTTGTTTAAAAAAGTACACATATATACTCTTGCTGTTGAATTTTCAATTTTGATGTACATTAGCAATTAAGCATCATTTATAAAATAAAACCATTTTGAGACTTATGCAAATCGTACATGGAATGTTAACTGCAAATATTTAAGGTTTAACCATTAGCAAACTCAATTGTTCATTTTTATTATATACATGCATTATTATATAGATTTCTGTCAAGAATCAATTGATCATAACTGGTTTATTTCAGACCCCTCCATTCTGTTTCACTTATCCGTGTTTATCCTTAGGTGGTATGTGATATGAACCGTTCTCACCTGAGTTTGTTTTTAATGGCGGAAGACTTGTTAAAGGTTGAACGAATTATAAGTGTTTTGTCAAATATGTGACATGAACTATGATGGAGGAAGATAATCTGACTTTGATTTATTGTAGAAAGAACTGCATAATAAGTCCATAAAAGTACTTAATTATTGGAATTGGTGAGTCACATCTCTGACATTTCTCGTTAAGTAGTTTTGTTCTTAAGACCCCTCATTTGGGCACAATATATGATTTTCTTATTTGAATTCTAAAAATACATGTTTAATTAGATATAGAATTGTTTGTACACATTCTAGGTTATTATTAGTATAAGAGCTTACTTTCAGAAACAATAGCAATTTAGTTACAAAAGTGATCCTGTGAGACTATCTGGTATGCATTTTTATATTATACTTCCTATTCTCATGATTTCATTGAGGACTCAAGGAAAAAAATAATGCCACATTTTAACATGTATGAAAGGAATGGAAGGGAGCATCATTAGGAAAAAAATGGGAAGAGTGAGTGGTCTCTGTAAATGACAGAACAATTTGCTGATTATTCTGTACAGAGATTTCCTTTTATTTTCGTTTTGTAACTACTTGGATTCTTGTGCAACTATTCAACACCTGTCCTTAAGGAATGAAAACTCCTGTTTTAACACTGAAGATCCATCTACACATGACCTTCGTCTCTAATTGGAGATAGCTGGAAAGCATTCTAAGATTATTACTAGGATGCTCTGCTTAATAGAAAAGAAATTCAGGCAGCAACTAGGCTGGGACACGACCTTGTCTAGGAGAGTAATAGTTATTATCAATATTAACCACAGCAGCTGTTGTTCCAGATTTCTCAACCTAATTGGGAAGTCCAATTCAATTGGTTATTCCTTCCTTATTAAGTCGACATGTAAACATCATCTTGAACTAAAGGATCACTGAAGAAAACTGTAAGTTTTAGATTGAAGGGAAGTTTGTCTATAATTATTTTCCTGTATTGACTTTCAGGCATATACTATGTGATTGATACATATTTTTTTGGTTAAATGAGTGACAGAATAATGCTCAAGTACAAAGTGAAGAGGTAAATAGAATAATTGTATAGATATCTCAATAAATCATTCATGTGTACCTCCCTTAAGAAGCCAAAATTATTCAGTTTTAAACTAAATTAGCTATATTACTTCTTCGCTTGATTATTCTGTTTGTCAAGACATAGGAAGAAGTGACTTTTTTTGTGATTAAAGCTCAAAGCACAATTATGTTGTTTAAATATACTTTGTCACACAATCATGTGCTATTTATTCTATGTATTATATTCTCATGAACTTCTTGGTGACTCTTAAACTAAGAGTACTATAGTGTGAAGGGGCTGGAATAGTGACTCAGTAGTTGGATCACTTACTTGCTTGGCGTGTAAGAGGACCCAGGTTCAAACCCCAGCACCACACACACAGCAAAGTGTTGGAGAAACAAAGGTCAGATGAAAAAATAAATAAAATTGATTCTCTCTTTCTCTCTCTCTTGCTCTCTCCATCTTTTAAAAAAACAGTAATATAGCATGAAATCTTTTGCATCATTTTCATTTCTATAAACTTCCAACTCTTCATGCTTCTCTCTCAGAAACTAATCATATAATTCATTCTTAGCTATTTTAAAAGAACAGCATAGTCTCTCTTGAGATTTTCGATCAATATTTTTTACTTATAAAGTTTCCAAGAATGAAATCCCTCACTTAATAGAAAATGTTTTCAGGATATTATACCAAGTTACATGAACATAAATTTCATAGTTGAATCCAAGCAGTACAAGGGACCTCAGACAGAGTCCAACTCAACTCCCTCATGTTTCAGAGAAAGAAAAACCGCAGCAATATCGAGAGTATTTCCTTAGGTCACACTCCCAGCTAAAAAGCTAATGCATTTAAAATGAAAATCTAGAATGGTATTTTTTGGGGACCTTATTTTTTATTGTTATTTTAAACAATTTCCTGCCTCATATTTGCCTTTATCTATACAAGTGATTTATAGTGAGAACACACATAATATTAGATCAAAATGAGCAAAAAGTAAATAAACTTAAGAATGAAGAGTCAAAATCTATAAGAAGAATTAAAAATACAGGCTGTGGAAGCTTGAAATTAGCTGTTGCTTTGGTCTAATATTTAAATTTACTCTAATGCCAAAGTTGCAGACCTCATTGGCTTGTGATAACAAAATAAAGTCACACTTACTTTTAAAATCAAACTTATGGTAATATGAGGTCCTGATGGCTTAATTTTTAGAAATGACCTCCGCTCAGAGTTGCTCTCAGCTTTTCCCAAAAGGTCTCCAAAGTTATGCTTTCTGTGTGCTGGGAAATGGTTTCCTAAGTTCTCTATTTGACTATTTCAGTGGGCCTGGATGTTGGGTCTCACTCCTGTGCCACCCTCTGCAGAGCGGGGCTGGGACCCAGTGCTCTCTCTCTCTGCTAGTGTGCCTGGAGAATGTGGTATGACTTTCCTTAATTGTCCACAGCATGATGAAAAGTAGATTAAAACTGTAAATGAAAATTTCTCATTTTGACCAATGAAAGGAATCACCCAGAAGATAAGACATCTGCTATTAGAAAGGCTCAGAGAGTCACAGACGCTCTTTTTTGCCTCTTGGCCTGAATTCTGCTCTGCCTGATTCGTGTGGTCGAAGCAGTGTGTATTCGTCATTGGAACTGTTTCAGAAACTTTCTCCGCTTACTGTATTCCCCAGGGCTGGTTGACTAAGGTGGATTGCTCTGTGGGGACAGTGAAAGCTTGCTCTGGATAGGACGGCACCATGCTTAGCTTCTTGTTTTAATCAGTTTTTTTTCTGCTCCATCCAGTTAATCCCTAGCAGGGGATTAATTCACTGATTGGGCAAAGGGTCTCGTAACCCAATCATTTCACCTGTATTCTTTCATGCATTGTCTCACACATGAGCTTTTGGGCAACAACTAAAACCTAAACCATTACAGCTCTTTAAATTACGGGTTCAGGAAATGGTATAATCCATTCATACTCAGGTACCTTTCTAAGATTTGTTGCAGTCAAAGCAAAATTAGACTTACATAATTTATGTTATTAGAGGAAAAGAAATGTATTTGCTCTCTTGCAGAAATGAATGCAAGTGTCTTATCAGGATCTGTGTATAGGGGAATGAGAGCAAAAGCTCTCCACCAAAACCAACTGCAGAGAAAAATGAAGATAGTGGTAGGTATCAGGAGAAGCTTTATTAAACCAAGTCTACAGAAAATGAAGGGAAAACAACTTTTAGTCTTGAAGTATTCAAATATTTTCTGAATTTTCAGATTATTGTTGCTACAACAAGCTTGTGAACTGCCAACCAACGCACAGAAAGCTTTAGCAAGAATTTTCTGGATTACATTTTGACTGTATTTAGGAAGCTTGGATGGACACCTATTAGGGATATTTGGTATTTAAGATTGGATTAGAGGTATGCTAACATATTTTCTGATATTAGTAATGTATACTTTGTGGAGTCCATGAATGAATTTAATAAAAATGAGATAGTGGTTTTTCACCCGAAATTGGATACCTAGAACCTATTTCCCCAACCATGTGGGTCATAGCATCTGACTAGAGCAACAGGATATGCAGAAGTTAACATATTAACTTCCTGACATGGAAATTCTCTCCACTAGTTCCTTTCTCCACAACTACAGGCTCACAAAACTTCAGTGTGCCACCTTTGGTTGGTATTTGTGATCAAGCACTATGTCTTTGGCTTTATGACTTTTTTTGGTTTGTTTAATTTGGTTTTCTTGATGATTCTTGTAGCCAGCCAAGAATGTGCACTGATTGCCCTTGTGGTGTTGACAGCCATAAATAAAACTGAACTGACAAGTGGGAAAGCTCTGGTATTTTCAATGACAAGTTCAAGTTCTGCTTGTAATGTGTTTCCACTTCTCAGAGAAATAAAAACAGAAAAATTTGGGATAATTGAGAATTTTATGTTCTTAAATAACCATATATCCTTGCCAAGCATTTGTTTTGTATTCTGTCAACCCCATATACTTGGTCAACTAGAAAAACAGGCTTTTCATATCAACTCATACATTTATTATCCTTAGGATTTATTTTATATGTACATTTATGTTTTTATTTTACTTCATGAAACTCTTATCTAAGGGAAATTCTAGCAAATTTCTAGATAATCTGGATTGAATTCAAGATCCTGAAGAATTTTGCCACTTGAGTTTTTTGTTTGTATTTTGAGAATTATTTGAATATGTAATTGACTTTGTTTTTGTTTGTGTATACCACTCATTATTTCCTGAAATGAATTTGATGCAATTATTTAATATTCTTTTAATGAATCATTTGTTGAAATATAAAAAGCATAACTAAAAAGGAGGTGGATCATAAAATTTGCAGCTTCCTGAATGATTGCTAATGATCACACAGGTAATCAAGAACCAGATCAAGCGGCAGAGCAGCAGAAGCTTCCCCAAACACCCTCAGTTCTTCTGCCTTTGCGACACCTTGCTTGACCCCATTGGCAAACCCTGTCCGGATTTCTAACAGCAGGGGTGAGTTTTGGCTATTTCAGAACTTTACGCTGATGGACTATGATACTGTGTTTTCTTAGCGTGGATGCTGTAGTATAATGTTAGTGTTTTTTTGGTTCATATGTGGCAGTTGTCTATTTTCACTACTGAATAATATTCTATTGCATGGATAAGCAAAATTTTTTAATAATTTTTATTCGATAAACATGGTCTTACAACTAGGAGGGGTTCATCATCAAACAATCAAGAACAGAAGTGTAATGACAGAACAAACCAATATTAGTGCCAGACCATGGTTCCCCCCTTTGGGTTACCCATGGTTCCATGTTTTACTTTACTTAAGCCCCAAGTTAATTGAACTTCTTGTGGAAGTTGGAGGTTCCCCTCAGATTAGATTCCCCCATACTACCTCCCTCTGGTCACCTTGATGTCCTTCCTATTCCCTCTCCCACTCCCAACCCCCCTCCCTACTTCCCCCAGGAACCTAAGCACAGTTCCCCATGATCATGTAAGAATTCATACATGTTGAGTTAATTGTCAGGTTAGCTATCTAATGTACTGATTCCGCTTATATTCTAGCTTCCACAAATGAGAGAAAACATTTGGCCCTTGAGTCTCTGAGTTTGAGGTACTTCACTCAGCAAAATTTTTTCCATCTTCATCCATTTGGCTGCAAATGCCATAATATCATTTTCTCTAATAGCTGAGTAGTATTCCATTGTATGTATGTACCACAGTTTTTGGATCCATTTATTAAGTGAGGGGCATCTGGGTTGGTTCCATAATTTAGCTATAGTAAATTGAGCTGCTATAAGCATTGATGAAACTGTATCTCTATAGTAAGTTGATTCTAGCTCTTTTGGGAAAATACCCAGGAGTGGGATAGCTGGGTCAAAAGGCAGTTCCAGCCCTAATTTTTTGAGGGGTCTCCACACTAGGATAAGCAAAAATTTATCAATTGGTACTATTGTTGATGGACATGTGGCTTTTCCTGGTTTTTATTATTATAAATAAGGCTGGTGTAAGCAAAATTTGTACATGTCTTTTGGTTCACATTAGTTGATATACAGCTCACTTGGACATTTTGCTACGACTAGAACTGATGAGATATATAGAAAATAAATTTTATGCTTTTGTAAGTAATGTCAGCATTCCAACATATTATAAGCAATTAAATCTCCTCCAGCAGTGTATGAATGTAGTTCTTTCACATTCTTGACAATCCCTGGTATGATTTAGAAAATAAGCAAGTATTCTGGTGAGGATATTTCTTTATGGCATTAATTGAAATTTCACTTATTGATGATTGAGAATCTTTCCACAGGTTGTTAAGTTTGTCCAAGAAGCATCACAGTTTATATTAATTGTCTTGATAAAACAAGAGTAGCTCCTCCTTTGGTCATTTGGATATTCTCTTTTGTAATTAGCCAGTTACTATATTTTGTTGAATTTTATATAAGACTATGTTTTCCACATTAATATGTGAGAATTATTCACGTATTCTGGAAATGACTCCTTTGTTAGTTATATCCATTACATATATATTATCCCACCTCGTAGCTTGCTCTTTCATTCCTTAAGTGGCATCCTTGACAAATCGTTCTTATTTCTAATATATTCTGAGTTTCACGAGTTGTGATTTGTGTGCCCTGTTTTTGCCTGAACACAAAGATATTCGTCTTCTTTCTTCTTTCACAATGAGGTCCTGTGTTGTTTTGGTTATGGCTCAGGAAGAAGTCACACTGATTTCCAAATTATGTTTACTTATTAAAACATCATCACTCCTAATCTATGATAGCACCTTTGCCATGTATCAAGTATGTATAGTTATTTTTTCCTACTCTTTATCCTGTTTCTGTGGTCTGTTTGTTACCCTTTCACTAATAATCCACTGAATTACACACTTCAGCTTAAAAACAAGTCCTCCGGATCAGTTTTATACACGCTCCGGTTATTAGAGTCACTACTTCCTTAGCTATTTTTGATTTTGATTAATTGCATTCCAATTTGTATTTTAGAATCAGGTTGTCAAAGTCCACAAAAAAGGACTATGATTTACATTAAGGTTCCCATGAAATTTGTAAATCCACTTAGGAGTACTGACACTGTGTGATCTTTAGGCTTCTAACCAAAAAGCAATGTTTGTCACTGCATTTATCCAGGTTCTTCTTTAATATCATTCAATAATGCTTTGGAGTTTTCACAGAAAAGATATTTTATACTTTTCTTTAAATTTATTTACCAGGAATTTGATATTTTGCATTTTATTTTATTTATTTTTTTTAAAGAGAGAAAGAGAGAGACAAAGAGACAGAATTAATTTTTATTGAGTTTTTCACATGGCTCTCATTGCTCTGATACTTCGCTGTGTAGGTGGGTGCTGGGGTTTGAACCCATGTACTTGCGCATGCTGGGGAAGCGCCGTAACCACAGAGCCACCACTCCAGCCCCTTTGCATTTTATTTTTAATGAGATTTTAAAAACCACCTTTTAATTTTCCTTTTCTTCTCCTTGGTACGAGGAGAAGAAGGTGCTTAACCCCTGAGCCACATCACTTGCTTTTTCTACTTTTAATTTTGAGGCAGGGTCTTGCTAAGTCACAGAGGCTGGCTTTGAACTTGGGATCTTCCTGCTTAGCCTCCTGAGCTGCTGGGATTACAGGTGTGTGCCACCGCACCCGGTTTAAATATCACTTTTTAATTGTTTATTGGTGGTATATAGGAATCACTTCTTTTATGCATTGACCTATGTAACAATCTAAGCTCACTTATTAATTTTGATATTTCCACGTGTAGATTCTTTTGATTTTTCTGTGTGTATAACAAGATAGTTAAGAGTGCCAATATTGGGAGTCTGAAGGAGAAGTATAATTGTGAAGGGGGAGGAAGACTTACTCCTGTTGAGGCATTGTGCATTTTTCAGGAAGTTGATACTCTCTTACTGCTTAAGAAATCTATGTCCTTGTGCATGGGGTGGAGCAAAGTCCTATGCAACTACCATAATGACAGAATTCATGACCGTGGAGGGCACAAGAAGATACTCAGGACTAAATTCTCTTATGATTCACAGTTCTATTTTTCCTTGGTTTGAAACGTAATGGAAAAATTATTACAGTAAAAGATTTAAAATTAAATAGCTTCTTCTTTTGTTTATGTTTATCTTAAATAAATGAAATTTGACAAAACGCTTTATTACTGAGGCTCAATAACTACCAGACTAGTTAATAAGTTTCATGATCATCACTCCAGCAAGTCTAGAGACCATGAATAAAAAATAGTCATTTTCACAATGAGATGCAGAATTTTGAAACATTAAATCACAATTTTCCAGTCTATAATCATTAATCAATTGCTTAATTAATAAAGAATCTTTTAAATGTTTTGGCCTTCACTGGTTAGAATCACTTATGAAAATGCAAATATTAATGTCAAATTAGAGTTGGTGAATAAGTAGTTATGAGTAATTTGATAGATTTTAACTGCTCTTCTGTAATATTTTGAGTCACTGATTGCACTTACAACAAACTATAATTGTCAGAGTATTTGTGTATTCTATTGGTTAACACATGGACTATTCCAAAATGGAGCGATTTTGCTCTTATATTGTCCTTCACTGGAATTAATGGGTGAGGTCTGATGTATCAGCCTTGCTTCCATTCATTCCATTTATTTTCTTATTTGGTCCGGTACAACCTAAACAAAATTGTGTTTTAAAACAACTTGGTATAGGAGAAGAAAATGTACTTAATGATCTGCCCATTTGGAACCTACTTCTTGGGAAGCAGCAAATGAGGTTGTGAGCTGTTGACTAGAACTTCTCTTCTCGCTCAGCTGGTGATCAAAGACAGTAAATGTCAAGGTGCCACGGAAAGCAGAGATCTTAATAACCACACACCGGGGATGACATTAGCACTGATGACATTACACACGGACGCAGGCTGCGGTGGAACTTCTGTCTTTGCTTTTTCTTCAGTTAGAAGAGGAAGACCTGCAACATTTCATGAGGTGGCCCTATGACAGCCACTGACCCTAGAATTAACAGACCTCCTATTATCAGGTTGTGAGGGCATTTATAACAGCATGATGAAATGAAGTTGATCCGTTACATTTCCAGAAAAGGACAGAATGGAATGTAAATTTTGGTGTTAGATCTCAATATTTATCTCAAGAGCAAAAATGCTTCCACAACTATTTCACTCTCAGAAAAAAAAAAAAAGAATTCACACCCACATTTTCTCTAATTTCTAAATTATTCTCTCAGACATATAATTTATGCTTGCATACAAATGATAGGTATTTGTGGGGTCACTGAATCTCCCCTACTTTAAAATATTGTAACTTCGTTGTGTCTTATTATTTATAATTGCTTTAAAATAACCATAATTATTTTCCTCAAGATTTGATACATCACAGCAATTTTTAACATCATTCAATCTTTATTGCCAGGTAATTTCCTTAAAATTGGGTAATACACAAAATACGGGCTCAAGATACTAATTAGAAAGGCAGAATTATTCTAATTATGGTTCTTGGTATATAATGAGATGTTACATTGTTCCTTTAGTATTTATTGAGACTTTAAATATTCTGTGTTCTTTACATAGTTGCTGGTTGTATTTTTTATTTTCTATCTTTTATTTATTTTGTTTTTAATTAACATGCATTAGTTGTACATAATAATGGGTTTCCGAAATGTGATATTTTATTTTTTAAAAATTTTTTATTAAGAAATTTATTTGTTGAACAATCACACAATCTTCTAACGAAATAATATAATATATATGTAGATTCTGAACATTAGATTTATCCCCAAGAGCGACCCCCCAATTACCCACCCTTATCCCTCCCCTCCCCTTCCCAAAACATCTCTAAAAATGTATTAGGTTGTATGATATTACACCTTATGTGGATTTAAAACATGATACTAGACCTCCTTTCTCAATTGCCAGGGTCTAGTTCCAGCCTCCACAGATGAGTGAAGACATTCGACCCTTGGTTCTCTGAGTTATGCTGATTTCACTCAGCATAATTTCCTTCATAGCCATCCATTTACCTTCAAAGGCTGCGATATCATTGTTTCTAATTGCTGTGTAAAATTCCAGGGTATATATGTACCACAGTTTTTGGATCCATTCATCCAGTGAGGGACATCTGGGTTGTTTCCATAATCTAGCAAAAGTAAACTGAGCTGCTATGAACATAGATATTGCTGTGTCAGTATAATGTGCTGTTTCTAAATTCCCTGGAAAAATATCCAGGAGAGGAATAGCAGGATCATATGGTGGACTCATCCCTAGTTTTTTGAGGATTCTCCACACTGCTTTCCAGAGGGGCTGTACCAGTCTGCAGCTCCACCAACAGTGTGTTAGTGTGCCTATCTCTCCACAGCCCCTCCAGCATCTATTATTGTTTATTTTCTTCATTTTTGCCAATCTGACTGGCGTGAGGTGATATCTTAATGTAGTTTTCATTTGCATTTCTCTGATTACTAGTGATTTAGAGCACTTTCTCATGTATTTATTAGCTTGCTCAATGTCCTCTGTTGAGAAGTTTCTATTTAGCTCTTTGGCCCATTTATTGATTGTGTTGTTTGTGTTTTTGTAGTTGAGATTTGAGGATTTTGTAGATTCTGGATATGAGGCCCCTGTCAGAGGAATCATAGTCCATGATTCTCTCCAAGAAATGTGATATTTTAATACATGATCAAATCCAGCTTCTCTATCCTCCTATCCCCCATTCCAATCTCTGTATTTCTCACTATTTTATATTCAGGTTTACTTTTCTTTTTAACTAGTATACAAAAGGGAGTACATGTGGACTTGTCTTTCTGTGTCTGGCTTATTTCACTTAATATATTGGCCTCCAGTTTCTCCATTTTGCTGCAAACGACAACAGTTCATTCTTTTTCATGGCTAATTAGTATTCCATTATGTATATATACCTTAGAGTATAAAGTAGTTCAAGTTACTTAATTGTATTCTTAGGTTTCAGTACGTCTTTTTCTTTTATGCTCCTTGTTATATCATTTTCTAAGAAGAATATGTTATAATGTGCATCTACAATTTTTGACTTGATGATTTTTCCCTTTAGTTTGACCAATTATTGCTTAATATAGCTAGTTAGGTTTATGCATATTTATGATAGACAAGGCAGAGAAACTGTCCTATTTTTTCCTTACATACGTGTATAATATTCTTTTTTCCAACATGGTATTTTTCCCTTAAAATATCTTCTTTCAGATACTAAACTTTCATCCCTGCTTTCTTTGGTTTTATAACAGTATAAATATCTTTTCCTTTCCTTTGATTCTCAACTACTCTGTTTTTAGTAACTACTCTTTTCTGACCAAATTATATTGTTACAATGTGTGTATGTTGTATGAATATGTAGCAATGAATTCCATCATTATGTGCAACTCTAATGCACAAGTAAAAAAATGTGGAAAAGAAAACACATTGATATACCTTCCTGTACCCACTACTTATTACCCTCCGCGGCCGTCCTTACCTATATCAACTGATGTTGTTCTAATTGTAGTTCTTGTCTTTACCTACTCAACACAGCAGACAGGAGGATCCTGTTTACAAATAAGCCAGAAGGGAGATGGAGGGAGGAGCATTGCAAGTTTGAGATCAGCAGCAACAACTTAGATTCTAACCAAGTTAGAAAGACCCTGTTTCAAAACAAAAAATAAATAAAAAGATCTGGGGATGTTGCTCAGTGGTTAAGCACCCCTGGGTTCAATCCCTGGTACATAAATAAATAAATAAATACCAATAAAAGTAAGCCACAGCCCGATCAGGTCAGTCTTCTGCTCAAAACTAACAGCTTCCCTCTGCGTTTAGAGCAAAGGTCAACGCTTAACTGACCTGCTGGATTCTGCTGGCTGTTGGTTTCCCTGCACTCTGATTCCACTCCAAGTCTTCATCTTCGATTCTCTTTTATATGCTCTGTTCTCCCCACACTGAATGTCTTACTCTTCCTTAAACACACTATGCTTCTTTTATGGCTTGCCTGGAAAATTATCTTTGCCCTTTCTCTTGCCCAAATCTAGAATTTCACAAATATTGCTGTCCATTTTATATCTCCCCTTTCTAATTCTTTTATCTTTCTTAGCAACCATTACTACCCTAACGTTGTATGTACTTATTTTTCTCATTTTATAATTAAGCAATTATTTACATATAATAAAATTCTCTCTCTTTTTTTGTGTCTTGCTGGAGATTAATCCTAGGGCTTTGCTCATGCTAAGCAAGCACTCTTGCACTGAGCTACATTCTGTGTGTAAAATTGTGTGGTAGTGGACCAACCATCAAAGAATGATCTGAAAGTTCCATCAACCCCAAAAGTCACCAGTGCCCTTTTAAATTTAGCTCTTCCTGAATGCCAATCTGTGGCAACCACTGGTCTGTTTCCTCTTTTCCAGAAAGAAATATAAATGGAATAAGATAGCATGTTACCTTTTGATTTTGGTTTCTCTCACTTGGTGTCAGCATTTAAGGTTTATCCGTGTTGTTGTGTGTTTGAGCAGATGGTTGCTTTTTATTGCTGAGTAGTATTCCACTTCATGGGTGTGCCACAGTTTGTATATCCGTTCTCCCATGTGGAGGGATATTGAGCTGTTTTCAGTTTTTGGTGATTATGAACAAAAACCATTAAAAACATTTATGTACAGGTTTATATGTGAGCCTAGGTTTTACTTACTCTCAAGGAAATTCCCAGGTATAGGATCGCTTGATTATATGGTAAATATACGCCTAACATTATGAGAAACTACCACACATTCAAGTGATTGTGCTATTTGTATTGCCATCAATACTTCGTAAGAGTTCTAGTTTTTCTATATCTTTAGTGGTAATTGGTATTGTAAAGTGTTTTTAACCATCACATTAATATTTAGTATACCTCATATTGTTACAATTTGCATTTCTTTAATCACTAATGAAATTGTACATCATTTCACGAACCTGTTTGACACATATCTTTCTCAAATAAGGATCTGTTGAAACAGTTTTACTATTTTCTTAATTATGGCTTTATTTTCTTATTGTGTTTTGAGGATTCTTTTTTTTTTTTTTTTGGATACGAATGCTGTAGATCTACAATCTACAGCAAGAGAGAGAGACTTATGATAAGAGATTGCTTACCCAGTTGTGGAGGCCTGCTATGCTAGTTCAAAATATGTAGGACAGACAGTCATGAAGATGAAAATTGTGAGCAGACTTGAGCCCAGGGGCACAGGCACAGGAGAATTTTTTCTCTCCAATGGTTTATTCCTGGTATAAAGCAAATTTTTTTTTTTCCCCAGGGATTTAACCCAAGTCCCAGGTACACTTAGCTGCTTAACAACTGAACCCATTCTCGCCCATTAGGGCCTTATTAAGTTGCTGAGGCTGGCTTTGAACTTGAGCTCTTCTGCCTTAGCCTCCAGAGTTGTGGGATTACAGGTGTGCACCACCCAAGGCTGTCTAGAAATCTTAATGATGTTTGTATATTGACCGTATTCTTCAACCATACTAAATCCACTTTTCTTTTTCTCTTAGCTTTATAATGGTTTCTTTGGAATTTTATACAAAGATAATCATGTTGCCCACAAATAGCAACAGTTTTATTTCTTCCTTTTCCACCTGCATGATTTTTTTCCCTTTCTTCTCTCCCTGCACTAGCAAGAGCTTCATTATAAGGTTGTTTTGAAGTGACTCTAGAGGTCCTACCTGCCCTGTCTAGAGGTCCTACCTGCCCTGTTATCACCTTATTGTAAGACTCGCCCATCCCTTGGCTTCTTGCCTATTCTTTCATTGAATGTGCCCGTATTTAAAATAGCCAAATGCCTAGAGAGACAATCAACAATATAGCATAGTCTTTACCCCGCTGAGAAACCAAATAATACTTATGCAATTATTTAATTCTGGAAAATTCACCTTATTGTAAGACTCGCCCATCCCTTGGCTTCTTGCCTATTCTTTCATTGAATGTCCATTGTCAGGATTTAGTTTTAGGATGGAATTTAAAAACTAGGGTGCTGTCTGGAATGAAAAAAATATTTATTTTTACCAGAAAGGGAAAATAGAAACTTTCTGAGGAAATATTTATTTGGAACCTAAAAAACATTTAACCCTTGACTCTCTGGGTTTGGCTAACTTTGCTCAGAATGATTTCTTCCATCGCTATCCCTTTACCTACAAAGGCTGCAATTTGATTGTTTCTCATTGCTGAGTAGAATTCTATGATTATGTATGTGTGTGTGTGTATGTGTGTGTGTGTGTGTGTGTATTCATAGTTTTTGTATTTATTCATCCAGTGAGGGGCCTCTGGGTTGGTTCCATAATTTAGCTATTGAAAATTGAGCTGCTATGAACGTAGATTTTACTGTGTCACTGTAATGTGCTGATTCTAACTCCTCTGGGAAAATACTCAGAAGAGGGAGAGCTGGATTGTATGGTGGCATTTTGAAGAACACTTTTTAGGGTCAAATATTCGTTAATTTATTCATTAGAAGGATAAGTTAAAGAATTCTTGTTTCAGTATCATTGAAATATAGAACATTCTCTAATAAATAACTGGACACACATGATATGATTTTAAAAAGGATCTATATGTATATAATTTATAAATGACCTGTTATATGAAAGCATTACTTGAAATGTCATAATCCAGGAAGATTTTAATTATTTTGATTTATAATATCCAATAGCCTTTTGAATTTATATTAGTTTGTCAATCTCCAAATTCCCTAAGATTGAATGCAAACATTGATAGTGATTATAAAATAAAGCTTAATGAAAGTACAAAAAATTTCTGTGTGCCATGTATGGCCAAATAAAACATACATGGAACTGGGGCCAACTTAATTTTAGTGGTTCAGATTAATAAATATAAAACAAAGTTGTACTTATATTTTCCATTCTTCCCAATGTAAGACTGAGGAAATTGCAGCCATTTGATTGAGATTTATTTGTAACATATTATCACAAAGGAAATAAAGAGTTCATTTGGAATGACTTTTTGGTTTCCAGTTCAGTCCATTGCTGCTCTTTTATGGTCTGTCTTCTCTAGCTCATGACATGTCCTTCCGGTCTCTAAAGCAGAATTCCTTAGAGAAGAGTAAAGCCAAAGAAGATAGATAACAATGTTCATATTTGCAAATGGGTCGGATCCCCCTGGGAGAAAGGGAGATATACCAAACTTCAACCATCTGAGGCAAACATTATAGGATAGTAATCATATTTATACTACAGTTTGAAAGCTAATAGTCATTATAGAATCCTAGAGACTGTAAGGGTAAGCTTTCTCCTGTAATATACCATAACAAAACACAATATAGCATACTATAACATCACATTCCATAAGATAACATAAAATATAACAAGGTATTGTTCTATAATTCAAGTAATAGCCAACAAAATGGAAGAGTCTACTATCCTTCAAAGAATTTGGGACATATTACACACACACACACACACACACACACGCACACGCACACACACTTTCTTCTTCCTATAAATATCAAATAATTCAACATTACTAAAATTTTCAAGTTGGCAATAGTCCCTTCTAGTTTATAGCAGTTATTTTAAAAATACTTGAGTCCTACTGAAAGGTATACTTTTGCATTACTAACATTGTAAAATATGGAAACATTTGTCTAAGCCAGTTAGGCAATTGAGAATAATACAAATCTAGTGGTTTCATTATGCAATATCAGAATTTAAAAATTAATATGTAATGATGATTAAAATCCAACTTACAGTTTGTTGAAATTTGGCCAACTTTTGGGGGACATCTGGATAAATACTATCTCCTCATTTCTAACTCATTTTAAATAAACATTAATAAGGGACTTATGTAATTTTTTTACTCATCCAACTAGTCTATATTTTTTCTTTTTTTTTTTACAGAGAGAGAATCAATTTTATTTAGTTTTCATGTGACTTTCATTGCTCCAACACTTTTTTGTGTACGTGGTGCTGGGGCTTGAACTCATGTCCTTGTGCATGCCAGGCAAGCGACGTAACCACTGAGCCACTGCTCCAGCCCCAACTAGTCTATGTTGATGCCCACAATTGCAAAATAATCTATTAGATACTGGCTATTATACAATCATGATGTCCCCCCTACACACAAATTGTGTTTTTTCATGAAGTTTATCAGCTAATACAGTGCATTTACCTAATTAATTAGTGCAGTGTATATATGTTTTTCATTTTCCTTTTATACAGGCCTAAAGAAAAGCACAATACCATGACTAAAACTAAATATCTTTTTTCTCTTTTTCTCCATTTCTAAAGGAAAGGATTTCAGAGAAGTAATGACTGAGAGGATACTCTGGGGCATATAGCTTTGCTTCAGGAGACAACTGGGCATGTGTCCCTGTTCTACCACCAGAGGAATCACTGTGGCTACAGAAGTGGCAGATCCCACAAGAGGCACTTCTCTCTTGACTTCTTTACTATATAGCCCAGCATCCAAAATGCTGGTTAGAAACTTGACTAAGCATTAAAAGCTCAGGAGAGTTCATTGTAGTTTTCAGAGATAAAGCCAGAAATCATCAGAGATTATCAATAATTCCCATAAGTAATGTTAAAATAAAACAATAAAAATCTCTTTCTCAAGCTCCATTTACCTGATTTGTTGTATCAAAGGTCTCAATTCCTTGAGGTATTAAATGCATTGATCTTAATAGATGATCTCAATCTGTAGAATAGTATAAGTCAATGTTCCCTAGACTACTTTCTCTAAGACTCCTATTCTTCTCTTCCCACCTGGTGACCAGTGTGCTTCTTAAGAATCAATTTGCTGGCACTGGAGCGGTGGCTCAGCATTGGAGTGCTTGCCTGGTATGCGTGAGGACCTGGGTTCAAACTCTAGCACCACATACACAACTAAATGTTGGAGAAATGAAGGCCAGATGAAATAAATAAATAAATAAAATTGATTCTTCTCTCTTTCTCTCACTCTCTCCTTCTCTTTAAGAAAAAAATCAGTTTGTTGCCAAATGGGTTTATGCTTGCTGTATTTTATAAGTACATAGATTCTTAAATATGATGTTGATTGACTGTGGGAAGAGAGTTGTTCTTATAAATATCAAGCAAAATGTATTGAAAAGATTTGATAAAGCAAGTGGGTGAGAAAAATCATTAGGGTTCTACAAAACCTATGTAAATGATCAGGGAAGGAATGTCAAACTCCAGATGGATTCCAATTGCTTCTCAAGTGGCTCTCCTTTAAAGGAAGCTAAACCTGTAATCATAGACACAGATTTATGGTTTTTGTTTATGCCAGAAAGATAATATCTATTGCCAATCAGAAATCACATTTGCAAAAAGACTTAGCCCTACATCAGATGTTTGGCAAATGAATGCAAATATGTTTGTTTCAAGTTAAAAAACATCTTTCAGAAATGTGGCACATATTTCTTAAGTTATCCATTCCTTCAACCACACATCTTGGCAGTTCCAAACAAAACGGTTTCATATATGTGCTATCACTGAGGTGGTCTGAATTAATTTGGTAAAAACAATGAATAATTAGCTTAGGAATTTTTGAGAAATGATTGGCTGTAATGAGTAAATGTTTCTATTTTGGAATTAAAATTTTGTGACTTTGAGTTGTTTAAGAACCTGAAAGAATTTGAAGAAATATACCTTTAAAAAAACAAACTTTCAACAACATTTTCATCTGAAGAAAGTGATTCTTATTGGGTATTTTAAAAAAGTCTAGAGAGGGAAAGTTTATTTATGTTTTAGAGGGAAAGTTTAAAAGAAAGTTCCTAATTTGAACTTGGAAAATGAAGAATCAACAAGGGGTGGAATCAATTTTTGGTGCCTTATTTTTGGGTGCTGTCTTTAAGAAGATTAACATAAAATTATAGATTCTAAATTGTATTTGAAAATGCATATTTATTTCAAGAAAGAAGAGGAATTACAACAAATAAATTTTTTTAAAAGTTCACACATATCACAACCATATTTTCCAGAAACATCAGATTTTTCCTGCCACACCACAGGATGATCCTTTCCCCCTGAATTTGGCTACACACATGCTATTTATGTTTTTAAATAAGAGCTTCAAAAGATTGTTTTCTATAGGGAGAATAGAAAAAGTGTCTTGCCTCTTACATAGTTGATCAAAATTTGATTTTTAGGATGAGTTTATTCAGTTTTATAACTTGTTATTGGTAATGTCATGTAAAATTTTAGGATTGTTCTCTAATTTTGGAAAACCTCTCTCAAGTTGCTTTCAGACAAGGAGTGTAAGAGGCAGAATCCTTTTCGGTGTCAGCGTCAATTTTCCATGTCTCGGCATCAGATACGCGAAGATATTTGATCTGAATTTGGGGATCTAAAACAGATGTGATTGCTCCCACAGTCATATGGATAGGCTTGCTCTTTGTGTCACTACTAAGGCTTAACTTTAAAATTACAGGAATTCAGAAAAATTCTGTTTCACATGTTTTGCATCTAATGAAGACCAAAAAATCATGGTACACTTTTATTATTTATTTATTCATTTTAAAGAAAGAGAGGGACAGTGAGAGAGAAAGGAAGGAGGAATCAAGTTTATTTAGTTTTTCATGCGGCTTTCATTGCTCCGACACTTCATTGTGTACGTGGTGCTGGGGTTTAAACGCTCATACTCACGAATACCAGGCAAACACCAAAAAATCACTGAGCTACCACTCCAGCCTCCACTTGTATTATTTATAATTGCCTATTGAAAGTGTCCTATGCATTAGATTGTCTTGTAGCTTAAGTTTGATGAGATTCAAAGTTAACCAGACTCAGAGAGTCAATTATTTGCAGATAGGTGAGTGAGCGAAGGACCTGGGTCCAGAGGAATAGCATCCAGACACTTCATGCTTTCACAATGGAGCATTCTTCTGTGCTGTGGATCCAAGAATATCCATAACTGTGCCCCCATCGATGGCAGCGACTGCAGCTCACATGCACACTGCGGACTCAAGCGGTGCTGTTTATTGTTCAATTTTATAATATCTGTAAGATTTTATTAAGTCACACATTGCTTTCTGATTTCTGAGGAACTTGCACTTATTTTATCTGGTTAGCTTTTGCTTTTTTTTCTATATCCTTGTTAGGGAAGTGGCACAAGGGTGATTAAGTAACTCATCCAAGGGAGCCCATTCTCTCTCTCTCTTTTTTTTTTTTGGCTTTTTATTTTTGTATTTTATTTTTCCAACAAAACAATATAATATATTTATAGTCAGAAAATTAGGTTTAACCCCTAAAGCCCTCTAATTACCCACCCTTGTCCCCCCACCCCTTCTTCCCAGTACATCTCTACGAATGCCTTAGGATGTGTGTCACTACACCTTTTCAGGGTTTAATATATGAGAGTTGACTGCCTTTCTCAATGGCCAGGGTCTAGCTCCAGCCTCCACAGATGAGTGAAGACATTTCGACCCTTGGTTCTCTGGGTTATGCTGATTTCACTCATCATGATCTCTTCCATAGCCATCCATTTACCTTCAAAGGCTGCAATATCATTTTTTCTAATTGCTGAGTAGAACTCCATGGTATATATGTATCACAGTTTTTGGATCCATTCATTTAGTGAGGGGCATCTGGGTTGTTTCCATAAGTTAGCTGATGTAAATTGAGCTGCTATGAACATAGATTTTGCTGTGTCACTGTAATGTGCAGATTCTAAGTGAAGAGACCCCATTATTAAAGCAGAATTTCAATTAAAACTTTGCAAAACACCAAATCCAATGTTTTCTCCAGATCATAGGCAAATCCTCTTCTGTATGATATTGATGATATTATGATATTTGAACACGTTCCTAGGTCTTCAGGAATTTTAGGCAAGTTAATGCAAGACATTGTCAAAACTAACCTCAACTTGTAGCAATCACAATAAATGCCACATGGATACCTCTAACAGGGTGACTCCAGGGGAAGCACTGCAGCAAGCAGTGACCTAGGAACTACAACTCCTCTGTTTTGCAGTGCTGACACCTGAAGCAGATCGTTTGCAAACTTGCTGCAGAATGGAAAGACATCAAGTCCCCGGACATTAACCCCAGGCACATGTGGCCACTGTCCCACATAACAGGGCTGCACCTATGTGCCATGACGCAGGGGAAATACATTCCCTGGCTTGGCAGCATCTCCCATGCAGGGAATAAGGAAGGAAACAAGCCACTTGTTGTAAAAAAAATCAGTTATTTCAGTCACATTTTTATTTTTCACATTTTTATTTTTTATTTTTTTAAGAGAAAAGGACAGTGAGAGAGAAAGAGAGAATCAATTTTTATTGGGTTTTTCACATGGCTTTCGTTGCTCTGACACTTAGTTGTGTAAGTGGGTGCTGGGGTTTGAACCCGTATACTTGTGCATGCCAGACAAGTGCCGTAACCACCAAGCCACTGCTCCAGTCCCTCACGTTTTTAAAGCAGTGAATGATAAGGGTAAAAGAAGAGGCAAAACCATACCTTATTTTCTTCTTGGCCAGCACTCTGAAACCCTATTTTTTTCTCCAACAAGAAGAAAGATGCTCAGGATATTAGAAAAAATCAGAGAAATTCAGAAGAAAGAATTTAAAAAATGAATATATAAAAAATTCTACATATTTCAACTTCTTATATCTAGTTAAAGCATTTTTGTTTGGAAAACTGAACAATAGTTTGTTGTGAACTTTTATTATAATGCATATTATATATTTAAGTCCTGTGTGTGTAAGAAAAATTTTAATTTATTCAGGAGCTCTGTTTTTTTTTTTTTTTTTTAAGAATGACATATAGTTCATGAATCCCTTTCAAGGGACCTAGGTTAGTGTTACATGGATAAACTCAAGTGCAATATGAACAATAAGGGATGTCATAAGAGATAGACTGCTGTGATAGTACGGGTAGGAGGATGGAAGAGAAGGGCTTGAGAATCTTTGGTGATGACAAGATAGGCTTGTCCAGTTCAGTTTTTCTTTCTCCCTCCATTTAAAGGAAAGGTTAATAAACCACATGCATTTTCAACTACTAGCAAGCAGGAGAGTACATAAATGTTTTTGGTAGGGTAAAAAGATATTTCTTGGCGGAACATCACTAATAATTTTATTTGTAGAAATCCTTCTCTTTTGCTTGCAAAAACTGTTTAGAGGGGCTGGAGCAGTGGCTCAGCGGTTATGGAGCTTGCCCGGCATGTGCAAGTATACAGGTTCAAACCCCAGCACCCACATACACAGCTAAGTGTTGGAGCAACGAAAGCCATGTGAAAAACTCAATAAAAATTGATTCTCTCTCTCTCTTTCACTGTCCTTCTCTAAAAAAAAAAAAAAAAATCGTTTAGAGGATATGTGTAATAGAAAAGAGAAATAAAATTTTATGTTGATAAATGTAGAAATTGTTATGAAGAAGAGCTTCTAAATAGTTTGTTTTGTAAACCATTATTGTCTTCTTTCTTACTGTTGAAAATTTCTCACTATATGGAAATACTTCAAACATTTAAAATTCAAAAAGATTACAATTAGCTTGCCAAAAACACATCTGCTTGTACTTTCCTTGTCCCTTGAAAGTGTCATTAGAGTTTCTCGTAATGAAGATGTGGCATCAGTATTCAGGCTCATCACCTGCTCCTAGTGAGAACGAATAGGAATACTTAGAAAGGAACAGTTTGGTGCACAGTGATGTTCAATCAGTGCAAGATAAAATGATAAGGAGCCGAGTTACATAATTAGGTGTGCTGAAACTCCTTGGTTGACTGCTTAACAAGGTTCTTTTTCCTCACTGGGGCTAACAAATTAATTGGATAGAGAAAAAAACACATTTAGCAACAAACAAATGTGCCTGGCATGCAAAGCCTGCTCCCTTCTGGCACCTGCCTCGTGCTTTGTCTCCCTTTTCCCTTTCTCAGCCCGGGCTGTTTTCCTTCTGCTCCACCTTTGTTCAAGCTATTCCCTGTCTAGGAATGCACTCATTCACCCTCTGTGTCCCTTGCATCTTGAACTTCAAGATCCAGGTCACCTCTTGTTTTCTGTCCCTGACTCTATTCCCCATTCACTTATTAATTAAAGGAGTAATTTCTGAGCACCTGCTAGACTTCAGGTGGTGCACATGCAAGGTGCTGAGGCTCCAACTGTTAATGAGTCAGGTTTGATCCCCTCCATGGAACTCAGGGTCTAGGGAGGGCTCAAGTGTGGGGCCCTCACCACTACCAACTTGCTCCTCTGCTTTGAGGCTCTCTTCTACGAGTTTTGGTGTGAGCTCACTGGTCTCCTCCTTACAGTGACCCCACGGTGTGTACCATTGTCCTCTGCAGGTAATGCACCAGGAAAGAGCAATACCTACAGTTTCCACCTGGGTGTGCCAGATCTGGTCAGGCCAACCCTATAGGAAGCCCTGGGTCTTACAATTTCCTGGGGACTTGTTTCATATTTGCTTATTTCCAGGCCCTCCAGGTCGATTCTTCTATCTCTGCACTCACCATGGTGGCAAGCTTCTCTCTGTCTACATGGAGTCTTTGTGAAATTGCTGCTCTCTGCTACAGCTGCATTACACCAGTCAAAGCTGCAGGACTGTCACCAGGCCTGGGGTGTCATCATTTCTGCTTTACTTGACTTCAGGGATGGGGTCACGTGGCTTCCTGTCTCCTTGTAGCAAGCCTGGAACCAGGCAGTGATTTTAATGAGCAATTCAATGAGTATTTATGGAGTCCTTTCCTATAGGCTCATAATCATTCTAGATGGCAGAGACACAGTGAAACAGAGAAACGGGTCTTATTCACTAGCAGTATTATTGGTAGGTGAGATTTAAAACCAGACCCTTTTGTGCCTCTGTGCTCCAGGTGAAGTTTTCATTCTTGAGTCAAAAATGGAAGTCACCTGGATTGTACTTATCATAGTAATAAAAACTAACATTTCTTCTGTGTTTATTAAAAGCAAGTCTTTCTGCATTCATATGTACTAATTTTATCTTTAAATATTCCTTCAAGGAAAGTATTATTGTCATCCTATTTTGCTGATGGTGGGGACTAAGGTTCAGAATGGCTTAGGACTGTGTAGCTAGGAGGAAGGGCAGGATTCAGAGTTCCTTCTCAGGCAGTCTACCCAGACTTTGTCTGCTAAATGATTTTGAGGGCAATAAGAGGGGTGAACTTTGGTGTATAGGGACATGGGGAGGGGAAGATAGGTTTGGGAGTAGGAAAGACCTATTCTTTACTTTTTGGAGTGATGCCCTGGGAATTTAACAGGACCTCAAAAAGTATGCCTAAGGAGACTAGCAGCTTCATTTTAACATCAACTGAAACAGATTTGTCACACATGGAACAGAGACAGAAAGTAGCACCACACTTTAAGGGCTCTTAAACCAAGAATCTTTCAGTGATGAACAATGAGGCTATACAACAATAGACCTTTCCCATTTGTGCACTCACAACTGGGTTCCAGTGTGATCCATCAAGAAGGACAGTGTCCTATCACGTTTATACTTGAATGTCCTACTATTCCCCTGGAATAAATGTGGAATATAGAAATGGTTCTATCTTGCACATCCGAGCATATGGGTTCAGATTCAAAATTACTACACAGCAAGTGTTGGTGAGTTCGGATCCTGTATCAAGGGCTGTACTGCTACTGATGCACAGTGGTGAACAAAATATCTAATATAATGAACTCTGAAGTTTAGGGGGCAAGACTCATCTTCAATACAATGTATTAAATTAAAAACTATAAATTCGTATTAGAAAGACAAAAGGTGCTATGAAAAGTGTAGCAGAGAGGACCCACAGGGATTAGGAGTCAGGAAAAATCTCTTCAAAAGAATGGAGATTTACAGGTCAGCGCCTCAAGAGCGCGGGTTGGGGAGGAGAGGTTCTGAGTACAGAGATCATGAATAAAGAGTAGGGAACAATCACAGAGCTGAAAAGAGAACAGGGTACCTGAGCACAGCAAGGGAGGAAAAAGTCATGTGTGTTTGAGCTGAAGGTAGAAGGACTTGCGATTTCATCTTACGTGAAACTGAGAAACACTGAGGACTTTACAAAATGGGAGGTAAACAATTTGATTTGCTTTTTAAGAAATCATTTGGAAAATGGAAATGGACAAATTGAAGGTTGTCACTGGGGAGATGAAGGTGGCTTGAAATGGGGATGGTGGTAACAGGAGACATGGATGATTTTGAAAATAATTAGAAAATACAATTGATAGGAATTGCGGAAGTTTATTGTGTAGATGGTGATGGAGAATAAGATGCCGAAGAGATCCCCAGATATATAACGTGAGCAATGACGAGCTGGAGATGACTTTTGCAAAGATGGAATAGAAACAGATTTGGAAACAAGACCAAGGATACCGATTTGGACACGCTCAATTTAAGAATTCGTATGTAGAATCCAAGAAGATACTCACACGGAAACTTAGGCCCTCACCATCACTTGT
>PVKS010006884.1:0-76146 GCA_004027875.1 Aplodontia rufa | reverse complement strand
CCATCCCTCAGAGGTCATTGGTCATTCCTACTTTACACTGGCCTAGATTTTACAATTTCTTTCTTACACAACTGTACAGCTTTCTGTTAGCCCTAACTCTGATTGCTAATTTAATCTTTTCATACATCCACTGCTATCTTTTAAACAACATGCAAGTCAAATTAGTTCGTTCACCTCCTTAAAAATCTTAAACAACCATCCAGGAAGTACAGAATTGCTCAAACTCCTCAGAATGGCATCCAAGGTCCTTCATAGTTAAGATGTACTCTATTTTCAACTTTTTTTTCTTTTTTTTTTTTTTAACTGCCTTTCAACAGTAACCCAGCACTCCAGTTGTACACAGTAGCCCTCAAGGACATTTCTATGCTTGGTTATCATGTTTCTTCAGTCTACCGAGTTTTGCTCTTGCTTTCTTTAGCAATCTGAGTCTTTCTCACCCATAGGGGCTTTTCCTCAAAACATCCTCCAATTTCTCAGTTGGGATTGTTTCTGAATTTTGTTTCTCCCTTGCTGTAGTTTGAGAGTTGATGTCTCCTCCAAGGTTAATGTTGAAACTTAACTGCCAATGCAAGGGTGCAAAGAGGTGGGGCTTACATGAGGTGATCAGGTCATTCGGGCCCTGCCCTCATGAATGAATTAGCACCTTATAAAAGGGCTCGATGGGGTGAATTCATCTTCCATCCCTTCTGCCTTGTAAACACACAGTGTTCATCTCCTCCAGAGGATGCAGCAACAAGAAACCATCTTAGAAGCAGGGAGCAGCCCTCACCAGTCACAGAACCTGCTAGCACCTTGATTCAGGACTTCCTATCCAGAACTGTGAGGATTATGTTTCTAAGTATTTATAAATTACCCATTCTCAGGTATTTTGTTACAGAAGTGTGAATGGACTAAGATATCACTTGAATAACATACTTATGTCACTGTCTCATATTATTTATTTAAAAGCCAATCTTTCTCTTAGACTGAAAATTCTATGGGAGCAGGATCATGGTAGAGTATAAACTACATGAAATTACACATTAAAGAGTTGAAGTCCTTAGTATGCCACTTAGATACTATCAGCTATTTGACCTTGAACAAGTAAGCTATTCAATGTTTTTGGTGCTGACTTTTTTTAGTCTAAATTAAGCAAAATATTAACCTCACAGAATTCTATAAAGATCAAATATTATTATGGAGACGTCCAACTTATGGCAGATGCTTAATAAATATTCTACTCACCTCTGTATCTCCACAAATTCTAGCACAATACCTCGTATAAAGAAGGCATTTCATCAATGTTGCTAACTGAATGAGTCAACAGGCCCTGTTAGTAATTTTAAGCAATGTAAAACCACACTCACAGGTTTAGATCATGCTACATGGTAAGGAAGACTGGCCCAGCAGATTTTACCATCACCATGAATTCTTTAGAGTACTCCTTGCTTGGTTACAAGAAAGCTATAACTTCTTGCCTCTGGAAAGGGCACAGTGCATACTGCTTTGCTATATGGGCCTTTTCGCATTCTGCCATGTGAAAATATCCTTACTTTGGTTTTATTTTATTTTAATGTTGTTACTGAAGCACAGATAGCAATGACAATTTTGTCTGTAACAATGATGGTCACAATATCATGTGAAAAAGACCATTCCTTCTTAGATCGACATGCAAAGCAGAAACTAAAAAACTAAAACATGCTTAAGCTTTTGTAATGATAAGAGAAAAAAAAAAAAAGACCAAGGGCTGGAGTGGTGGCTCAGCAGTTACAGCACTTGCCTGACACGCGTGAGTACGTGGGTTCAAACCCCCAGCACCGTGCACACAATGAAGTGCCTGCGCAACGAAAGCCACATGAAAAGCCAAAATAAAAATCCCCCCTCCCTCTTTCTTAAAAAAATAAATAAATAAAAATTAAAAAGACCTAATCATCACCAACCTATGAGCTGTGCTCTCTTGCCAGGGGGAGGGAGAACATTTAATCCCTTTGGGACTCGATTTTTTCCTTTTCTGTACAATAGACATAACAACCGCTATTATAATGGAATATTGTCATGATCAAATGAGACAGTAGCACAGTGAATACCAAGTACTTCATAGGTGCTCACAAAGTTAATTCCTAGTCCATGTCCTTTCATTATTTTTACAAAAGCTTACAGATGTTTACTGTCCATTATGAAGCATTTTGATAATGAAAAATTAAACCCAGTTATCAAATAAAGGAACACCATGACAGTCATTTCTCTAGTCTCCTGGAATCTGTGTCATGATTTTTTTCCCAATTATAGTATTTTGCTAATCTACAAAGTTCAGCAATTCTCCATGGGGCCTCCTAGCCATCGTGCGGATCAGTGACTCCCCACTTAATTGAAAAACTGGATTTAATAAGGAAACAATAGTTATTGTGCCTTCAAAGAGACCATTTTCCATGCTAATTTATTCTCCAACGTATTTTTTATGTAAAAAGAATGTATAAGCATGCTTTTTCATACCCCTGTAGTAAGTCTTGGTGGGCACATTTTTCAACATGCTTTATGATTACCTAAGTTGATGTTTCTTTAAATATTTATGCATGTTCAATCAGTTATTGTGTGTGTGTCTGTGGGTAAGAAAAATCCTATTTTAACGAAATCCACAGAGAAATAAAGCATTCTCGTGCTGAAATCTGGTTATAACGAAGACATTATTAAACACCCATTCCCAGGCATAGTGGAAAACTAATGCTCAAGCCCACCCCAAGCTCTCTGCCCTCTGTCTTCCCCCTACTCCCTCCAGGCCACTTAGAGCCACAAGCACACAATCAGAACATAACTAGAAAGTGAAAACTCAGTATTCCAAATGACAGGCTGATCTTGGCCTCAAATTCAGGCTCCAACATGATACTCCATCACCTGGCATCTGACTTTCTTGCAGGTCTGAATTCTTGATCTGTCCTCTGCCCTACACTCTGATTCCTTCCTGGGTTTTTGTTTTTGTTTTTTCCTACCAGGGATTGAACCCAGGGATACTTAACCACTGAGCCACATCCTCAGTTCTTTTTATTTTTATTTTTTCTCATTTTTAGACAGGGTCTAACTAAGTTGCTTAGGGCCTCGCTACGTTGCTGAGGCAGGCTTTGAACTTTAGATCTTCCTGCCTCAGCCTCCAGAGCTGCTGGTATTTCAGGCATGTGCCACCCCACCTGGCTCCTGCCTGTTCTTTATTTTGCTTTTTCCTTTGAGAACATTCAAAGTATTTCCCACCCCCATGAACTACTTCAAATATTAATTTTGCACACCTTTCTAGGTATAGCAGTTTTATGGAAATTTTTACACTAATTTTTTTTTATTTTAAAGAGAGGGGGACATGGGGAGAGGGAGAAACGATTTTTATTTAGTTTTTCATGTGGCTTTCATTGCTCTGAGACATAGTTGGGTACGTGGTGCTGGGGTTCGAACTTGTGTACTCACTCATGCTGGGCAAGCGCCATAACCACCCACCGAGCCACCACTCCAGCCCCCACTAAATGTTTTTTGACAAGGTAACTTTAAGATGCTAGTGAGACAGACATGTAGTGGTGTCAGAAGGAGGTGAGGACATAAACAAGTCTGAGCTAGAGAAACAGTCATCCTTTGTTATTTGCAGAGAATAGGTTCCATGACCCCTCATGGATGCCAATCTGTGCATGCTCAAGTCCGTTATATAAAATGGTACGGTATTTTCATAAAACCTATGCACATCCTCCCATGAACTTTAAATCATCTCTAGATTTCTTTTCATGCCTAGTACAACATAAAGGTTACATAAATAGTAGTTATATACTATAGAGAATAATGGTGAGGAAAACTATTCTGTACATTTTCAGTACAGATGCAGTTGGTTGAATTTGTGAATGCAGAACCCACAGACATAGACAGCCAACCTATTTGGGAGCCAGAGAATGCATGGTACATAAAGACAGGACAAATTTGTACACTTTTCTTTCTCATGAAATAAATTAAGAAGGAAATAGCAGTGGCACAGTGCCATATGCAATAATGCCAACAACTTGGGAGGCTGAGGTAGGCGGATTACAAATTCAAGGCCAGCCTCAGCAACTTAGCAAGACCCTCAGGATTTTAGAGAGACTCTGTCTCAAAGTAAAATAAAAAGGTCTGGAGATGTAGCTAAGTGGTGAAGTGCCCCTGGATTCAATTCCCAGTATTGCAAAAATACATACATTCATACATAAATACATGCAAACACCCATATATAAAATAGTTCAAAAGAAGGAAGCAGATAAAAATGTGATTATGACCTCTAAAAATTTATCCATCATAGGTAATAAACTTATATAATCTGATTTGTTTGCCCAGATTTGTAAATAATTCTCTTTCATTTGAATTCATTACCTTTATCTTTACTGCAGAGAGATCTGGCATTTATATTTGTATATATGAAAAACATGATTTATAAAACATACAGCAACAAAAGAGGATAAAAAAATAAATCCTGAAAAGTCTACTCTTTTTTTAAGAGAGGGACAGAAATAGAAAGAGAGGAAAAAGAGAATCAACTTTATTTCTTCTTTCATCTGGACTTTGTTTCTTCAACACTTAGTTGTGGATGAGGTACTGGAGTTTGAACCCGGATCCTCAAACATGCCAGCTTGTCCTCCAACCACTGAGCCACTACTTCGGCACTAAGATTCTGCTTTTAAAAAAATACAGTCTTCTGAAAGTGAGATGATGTTCTAGAAACAACTCAGGTTGAACAGGTACAGAATTAGAAATTGTCCGGCCCCGGCCGGCAGGGACCGGACAAAGCATTCTACTGGACCCATTTGCTCTTAAGTTCTCCACACACTTTATTTCTCTCTTTACCGCGGCTAAAGGCCTCCAGGCGCTTCCCGCCTTCCCTCTCAGAGTCAAGGCCCGTAAGGCATTACATTTAGAGACAAGGCTATTCACATTCATAGTCCTTGTTTCTATTGCCATACCAGAGTCACTGTTTCTGCAACCGAGGCTCTTACTGCCTGCATCTTCTACTGCTGCTGATCTCTCTGCTGTCTCTGCTGCTGCTGCCTCTCTGACTCTCTCAGGCAGCAGGTGGTGGTCTCTCAGGCAGCTTTGCTCCTGGCTGCTGCTTGCTGTTTCCATGCTTCTTCTCTGGCTGCTTTCTCCTTGGGCCGCTTCCTCTACCTGACTAGTCGCTACTCTCTTTATCCATTACAACAGCCAATAGGGGTATAGTGAAACACGTTTATCCAATTGTACCAATGAGTGACCAAATAGCTTAGTCCTGCGGTCAGGCATTACTTCACTAAGGAAAATACAAGCCAGCTGGGTCAGAGTTGTTTACCACCAATTCTTCTACAAGCCAGCTGGACCTCATGTTGGGGGATCCCCAACAAGAAATGAATCCTATTAATAGTCGCCATTTTGAACTATTGAGACAGATTAGGAGAGATAATACAATGGCTAGGTATTCAGAACCTTGTGCCCCATTCAACCACACCTAGAAGCAAACCAGTAGAGAGCAATTAACAGGCATGCTCAGGGCCTTCACATGCAAAAGACCATGTGGCTCAGCTGAGGGAGCAACTCCTTTGTCCCAGAGGCGGAAAACCAAGAAGTTGGGGTGGACACAGATGGGAACTAGGAACAATTTGCTACCTGTTTTGCATAGATTTTAACCAATGGTTTTGGTGCTTAATTTCAATGCCTGTTTTACAGAGTTTAACCAGTGATGCTGGTGCTTTTCTCAATGCCTGCTTTCCATGAATCTTAATCAAGGCTCACACCCAAAACCAACATAAACCCTGGCCTAACACACATAACATGGTACCCTGCTTCCATGTACCCTTCTGTCTTGCAGAAACTCTGCCTTCCTTAAATAAATCCTACTCCTCTTACTTCTCCCTTCTGGGTTGTCCATGGATTTTATTCTTCAAATTCATGAGACAGAACCCAGAAGATTGGCACTGAATTTCAGGGGTATGCTTCCACACCATGAGTTGCTTAATGGTAGTGAGGGGAAAAACTCAGTTCCTAGTTGGGGAGCTGCTAACACTATTTTAGCTGCATAAACCTGCAGCCAGCCCAAATTCCCAGTTTTAATTGGGAATAGCTGCAAACACTAAACATGGGCTATTTTGGCTGCTGAAATCTGCAGTCAGCCCAGACTCCATTTGCCCGTGAGAGCAGAGAATCCAGCCTCATCTCAAAACCCCTGCATTATTATCAAGTCGACTAAGGTCTCAAGCAAAAATGTAACCTGGAAATGGCATATAACACAGTGATGAAAAGAAGGGACTGTTATTTGAAAAGTACTTGACTAGTTAGTCAAAAAGCAGATAAGCTGAGAGGGCTTTTTTTCATTCATTCCCCAATTCATCTTTTGTGTGTGTGTGTGCTTTCATTGCCCCAACACTTCGTTGTTTACATGGTGATGGTGTTTGAACTTGTATCTTCATGCATGCCAGGCAAGCGCTGCAACCATTAAGCTACCACTCCAGCACCTGAACCCCATTCATCTTAAAAGGGATCATGGACATACTTCAATTTCTGAGCTCTGTGATATCATTCTTTCTTATCATCCCCTTCCATGATATTCATCTTAGCACATAGACAAATAGCTCAATCATCTATTCATTAGCTAATCTCAGTGACTGTAACATTGTAAGAAGACATCATAGGACAAACAGGACACATGCTTTCAGTAGTCATTTTAGAACAGGTGTGAGATTTACCTGCATCCATAAACATGTTACCCTCCAAGATAACAGGTATAAAATGCCTAGCACAAAGTATTGCATATATTAGGTGAGCACTTAATTTCAGTTGTCTTTTTTTTTAACTCCTACTACTAACTACATTCTCCTTGCAAGAAATCTACCCTTTCACAGTTGTCTGGACACTACATTGGCTCCATTTTCCATAATTTCTAGATGACAATGTTTGCTTAAGCCCTGTTTCTGTGTTCTATACATACAGTTTAACATCTATATGTCATATATGATACATACAGTATACCCTCTAAGTTAAGTCTTCTAGTCATAGCAAAATCTTAGCTCTTCAAAACAATTGAACAATTTGAGTGTTCACCATGTACCAGATAGTTCAGCAGTTTATAAGAATTATGTCACATCCTCAGAATAATTCTGTAAGAAAGTTTCTGTTATTACCTGTTTTACAAACAAGGAAAAAGGGGCACAGGATGCCCAGTAAGTTTCAAAGTCAAGAGGAAACATGGGCAATCTAACTCTAGAACTTATAACTACTATATATACAGTAACTATTTTCTTGAGTATTATAAGCAAGCCAAATTTTCAGAATGTTCTATATAAAAGGGTCTCATGATTAAGTAATCTTAGAAACACTGAATTTGTAGTTATAAAACTCTTTAGAAAAGCAAGTGCAAAGAAATCTGCCTTCTTTTGCTTAATCTGTTGCTTCTAAAAGGTTGAACCTCAAAACCTTTCATGTGCTTTATAAGAACTGTTCCTAGAGCTGATGTGTATGTACAAAACATTGGAAATGTTCATAAATAATGTCTTACCTGTGGCACTGAGAGATTTGGAGGTTCATGGCTGTCCCACAGGACAAATTCAAAAGAATCTTCAAAGATTTCTCCACCAAAGTGACGATAATAAATGATCCCATTAAACAGATCCCTCTGAAGGAAGCCAGAGACAGGATAGCCTATTGGGGCCACAAAAATACCACATACTTTTAGGTGTCAGGACACAATGATATGGGACTTACTTTCAAAAGTCTTCTCTTCTTCATATGTTGTATGCGCCCAAAGAATCTGCTTAAATATTTTTATCAAAGCGTATAAATAATAATAATGCAGTCAAGCTAGAATTCCTACCCCCCAAAGTTACCATTGGAAAAATATTTCAAGTAGCATAATCTTGTTTCAATACACCAAGTAACATTACTTATTTGGGCCCCAATTGGTCAAGAAGTCTACCTACTTCAAAAAGTATTTATGAAAGAGTTCTGTCAGCATGTGCCAATCATCTAGAATAGGCTAACTGTCTCTCATTGGACGTACCTGTCTGATCCACCTTGCTCGGCTAACTTAACTGCATAGTGCAGTGGTTACCTTGAGACTCAGCTCTAGAACTTTCTAGATGCACAACCTTGGACAGATCAACTTATCTGGGTCTCTGTCTTCTCATTTATAAAATGGGAAGAATAGTATCTCACTTCGTAAACATGGTGTCTACCTTAACATAAATTCTGACACAATTTCGACAAACTCACGGGAGCATAGAAAGTTCTCTAGGGAAGAATTAGTTCAACTCAAACCATCTTAATTGCCCAGAACTTACCGATCAGTCCTGGCCCTGGCTTTTTCATGATCTCTCCAGCCTGCGGGGGTTTTGTGATGTTAAAGAAGATGTAGTCATCACTGGAGTCCATGTCTGAGGCTTTCAGCATGGAGCCCTGGACCAGGATGGTCTGTCCTTCCTCCAGTTCAATCACAACATTAGTTATGAGGAACGGGGGGCTGTCATCTTTGGGCAAGATGTTGATGGGAAACTTGTGACGGATGCTGTGATGGCCATCGAATATCCTGAAGACTACAAAGTCTTTAGTAGAGTCGCTGTCATCATGATGATAGCGAACAACTCCAGACTGAAGGTCAGTGACGGTAAAGAGAAATCCTTTCCCCCCTGAAGGAGAGAGCGGAGTTGGAGCAAGGGAGCAAGGGAGCCCAAAGGCAGCAGCTGTCAGGAAGGCATCACTGCAGGAGAGTGTGAAGGAGGTGCTGCCTGACCTCCCTCAGAGGGAGAGACGTGGGTGCTCCTTGACCTACAATGGGGTTATGCCCCAATAAAACCATCACAAGCCAAAAATATCATAAATCAAAAACTTATGTAGGCCAGGCGTGATGGTGCATGCCTATAATCCCAGCAACTCAGTAGGCTGAGGAAGGAGGATTGCAAATTTGAGGCCAGTGTCAGCAACTTAGCATGACCCTCTCTCAAAATGTTAAAAAAAAAAAAAAATTGGCACTGGGGATTGAACCCAGAGGTACTATACTGTTAAGCTACATCCCTAGTTTTATTCATTTATTTATTTTTTATTGTGAGACAGGACCATGCTAACTTGCAGAGGTTGGCCTCAAACTCATAATCTTTCTGCCTCAGTCTCCCAAGTTGCTGGGATTACAGATGCAACCCACAATACCTGGCATAAATTTAAGGTTTGGGGATGTAGCTCAGTGGCAGCGTACTCTGAGTGTTCAATCCCCAGCATATCTATCTATCTCTCTCTCTCTCTCTCGCTCGCTCTCTCTCTCTCACACACACACACACACACACACACACTAATGTCTTTAACCACCCCAATATACCCCTCATACAGTAAAATATCCTAGGTCAGGGACTGTCTGTAGACTGTTTAGTGGGCTCTGGGACACCATATCGAGTTTTGAATACTGGCTTTACCACTTCTTTGCTATGTGGACTTGGGCCAGGTATTTAATTTATTTGACACATCTGTAAAACAGGGATAACCATACTGTGATAGTAAACTTGACATGCCATCTTAACTGGCCTAAGGGATACCCAGATATCTGTTAAAATATTATTTCTGCATGGTTCTGTAAGAACAGTATTTCTGGAAGAGATTTGCATTTAAATCAGCAGACTGGGGGCTAGAGCGGTCACTCAGTGGTTACAGCACTTGCCTGACATGTGTGAGGACGCAGGTTCAAACCCCAGCGCCACATACCCAAATAAGTGTTAGAGCAATGAAGGCCATGTGAAAAACTGAACAAAATTGATTCTCTCTTTCTCTCTCTGTCACTGTCCCTCTGCCTCTTAAATAAATAAATAAATCAGCAGTCTGAACAGAGAAGATGTGTCCTCAACACTGTGGGTGGTTATTATTCAGTCTGTTGAGGAATGAACAGGACAGAAAGAGAGAGGAAGGGTGAATTCTCTGACTCTTGAGTAGGAACATCCATCATTTTCTCCCACCCTCAGACATCAGAGGCTCCTAGTTCTTGGGCCTCAGATTCTGCAACTCACACAAGCCAACCTCCCACCTTCCACCTGTCCAAACCTTCCTTGCTTTTCAGGCCCTGACTGTGGACTAGGAGCTACACCATCAGCTGCCCTTGTTCTCAGGCCTTGAACGAGGACTGAACTACTCCTCAGGCTTGTCTCATTTTCCAGCATTATCATGAGATTTTTCAGTCTCCATAACTGCATAAGCCAATTCCCATAATAAATCTTCTCTTACATATATTTATATGCATCCTATTGGTTTTGTTTCTCTAGAGAACACTTGAGTATACAAATTCCAAAGCAAGGATGAAAGAACCTAAACAATAGGAAGCCTATAATAAATGCTGGTTATTTTCCAACTCATTGTTATCTTTCTGCTTGGCAGTGGCTCTGTAGGACGAATCTCGAACCAGCAGCACTGGCACCTGGGAAACTGTTAGAAACACACATGCTTGGGCAATTCCCTGGACCTAGCGAACCAGAAATTCTGGAGATAGGGCTTAACAATCTGGGTCTTAACAAGCCCTCCAAGAATGCCTAAGACATGCTACAGTTTGAGTCACTGGATTAACAGCCAAGAGCAAAAGCTCTAATATCAAATGCACTGGCTCAAATCCCAATTCTACCACTTTCTAGGGGTTTCTCTAAGACTCAGTTCCCTGTTTGTAAAATGGGAATCCTAATAATATCTCACTCTGCAACGCTGAAATGAGATTAAATGAGACAAAGCATGTAGAATGCTTTGAACAATATTTGGCACAAAGTAAAAGATTAATAAACGTTAGTACTACTTCTACTCCCTCTGATTCAAGAACATCATTGCAGAACGGGTTGCCACGCCCAATTTCATGTCTGTAGTGTTAATGCATAGTACTTCATTTTCTGCACAGACTATAACAATTCTTAATGGCAGGTGGACTCCATTACTGTCTTCACATCACATGGCTGCATTGAAGACTTCAGAAGAACAAGTGATTTAACACTTGTATAACAACGATGTTGCTATTTCCTTGCCCAATAACCACGTGGCTTCTTCCTCACTCCCAGAGGAAGTGAGGTTTTATTTGACATGGCAAAATAACCATTTTAAAATACTCTAGTCTGGGGCTGGAGTGGTGGCTTAGTGGTTAGGGCACTTGCCTGGTATGTGCAAGGATGCAGGTTCAAACCCTAGCACCATGTACACAACAAAGTGTCAAAGCAAAGAAAGCCACATGAAAAACTAAATAAAATTGATTCTCTTTCTCTTTCTCACTCTCTCTCTTTAAAAAATGAAAATAAAAATACTCTAGTTTCCAGGTTCCATTGTGCCAAAGCGTTGTGTGTGCCATAGCGAGGTAAGGAGAGAGAAGTGGAAGTCATCATATTGGGCTCCTTGAAAGCTTGCTAAAGAGAGCAAACTTAGATGCCATGATTTTCTCATTGTCCCTTCATTCTCTTCCAGCTTGAAGACATAAAAAGAATAAATGTAATTATTAAGCCAATATAATTGGGTTGCTTGTACATGCCAAGGAACGCTCTACCTGGCATGCCCAAATTTAAATGGGCCTCCCATTGTCCTGAGATTTGTCAGGAGAATTTATCATAATTAATCATTTTGTAAATTTCAGAATTCCTAAATCACAAATGATGATAAATGAGAGCTACCTTCTTCCTTCACAGTCAGGCAAACTAAGAAGATAATGGAATCAGATCCTCTGAACTCATTATAAGGAATAGATTATCTTATCATAAAGTATGAATACTACTTTTATTAGGGTTATTATCTTGTTAACCATCATCTTTTTTTTTTTAAAGATTGAGAGACAGTGAGAGAGAGAGGAGAGAGGCAGAGAGAAACACTTTTTTATTTTCAGTTTTTCATGTGGCTTTCATTGCTCCAACACTTCGTTGTGTACGTGGAGCTGGGGTTTGAACCCACATACTAGCACATGCCAGGCAAGCGCCATAACCGCTGAGCCACCATTCCAGCCCCGTTAGCTATCATCTTTACAATTACAATTATAAATTCATTTCTTTTAAACTATGGTAACTAGTAATAATAACATAATAATGTCATTATTGCTGAAGTGTTAAAAAAACAAGATATTTTGTTTTTCAATGTATTTCTTTGAAGCAGGGAAATATTTTGTTATCCAAATGAGAAAAAACAATTAGTTAAAGACATCTTGAAGAAGTTCTACATTTTGGGGCTGGAGCGGTGGCTTGGCAGTTATGGTGCTGGCCCATCATGCGCAAGTACATGGGGTCAAACTCCAGCACCCACATACACAACTAAGTGTCAGAGCAACGAGAACCATGTGAAAAACTCAATGAAAATTGATTCTCTCTGCCTCTCTCTCTCTCTCTCCCTCACTGTCCTTCTCTCTTAAAAAAAAAAAAGTCTACATGTCATCAAAAGTCAAAACTGAGATTGAAATAACAAGCCAAGCACACCTAATGGTTACACCTTGATTTGAACATCCTACGCTGCAGCTCAAGATCTCCAGATTTTCTGGATATGACAATTTCACTTAGAAATGGGGCCCAAAAGATGCTACACATATCCTGTCCAATATACACTGCTTTTGAAGAAAACGTTTCTTAAGCTGGGTATGGTGGCACATGCCAACAACTCAGAACACAGGAGGATGGCAAGTTCAAGGCTGGCTTCAGCAGCTTAGCAGGATCTTATCTCAAATAGGCTGGGAACGTAGCTCAGTGGTAAAGCAACCCTGAGTTCAATCCTCAATACTGTAAAAGCGAAGAGGAAGAAGAGGACAAGGAGGAAGAAAGTATTTCTTGGGTTCTTTTCTAGGTATGCAGGTGGACCACTCACCGCTCACTGTGAGCCGTCCATGCTGCAGGCCATCAACGGTGACCAACTGAACAGCTCCAATGTCATCATTGTCAACGATCTGAAACTGCTCCCAAGTGATGGCCCGAGACTGCCCCTCCAGGAGATTCAGACCTACAAGAGTAAGAAAAAGTGTCCTGGAAAGTCCTGTGGCCTCCAACATGATGGCTTAAGAAAAGATTACTGAATTTCCACTCATGAAACTATCTAAAAATCATATTTCAGATGCTTTTCAAGAAATAATGCCAGCTATATTCCATAGTTTTTTTTTTTTTTTAAGAGTGAGAGGGACAGTGAGAGAGAGGGGGGGGAGAGAAAATTAATTTTTATTTAGTTTTTCACATGGCTTTCATTGCTCTGACACTTAGATGTGTACGTGGTGCTGAGATATGAACCCATGTCCTTGCACATGCCAGGCAAGCACTGTAACCACTAAGCCACCACTCCAGCCCCTATTCCATAGCTTTTACTATTTAGTAATATATTTATTTTAGTTATATTAGTTTCAATCTAGAACTGATTCCTTATGATATATCCTTTTGGATTTTTTTCCTTCTTTTTCCAATGCTTGGGATCAAACCCAAGGGCTCATGCATACTAGGTGAGCATCCTACCACTAAGCTACATTCTCAACCTCAAAATATATCACTAAGAAGCATGATGGTCCCAAAAGCTACCAACAGAAAAAACAGTATGTTCACAGTGGTCTCTAATTAAGAAACGTCATAGGAGACTGGAGAGTGGGAATATGGGGGAACCATCCCAGAAGCTGATGTTATTCCTCCACGAAATACCCATTTAACGCATGAGTTCTTCTGGGGGAAACTGCAACAGGTGAAACCCAAGGTGGTCATCCATGTTTTGGCATTACCCCTGGATAATAAAGTATATATACATTGGTTACTGATGGTTTCATAATGTTTCCCCCTCAATTGTATCTCTATATACTTCTAATAAAAAAAGAAACATCCATAGGGAATTTTTCAAAGGCTATATCCAGATATTTCAAGGAGGCAAAACACATAATTTACAAGGACGTGCACAGCCCACAGGACAGAGAGTATAAAGCAATTCAATGTGCGTACAAGGAACTATTATTACTTCTGAGAGTGTTCCACAGTATTAGATGTGAGGTGCTGGACTTTGCAAAGTCAAGACCATATTAAGGAAGGAGCTTTTATAAAAGAATGATTAAAACAAAAATTTCTCCTTGGACCCAGCACACCAGAGGAAATCTGTGGAGAGATATTTGTTTGCTATTCAGAGCTAGAACAATATATACTCTGATTCAACATTCAGCTTACAGACAGGGAGCTGTGGCTTCATCACTACAGACCAACACTGCTGGGTACTGATGGGTTGTCCACCCTTCCTCTACTCCATCTCCAACTCCAAGACACAGTGGTTCCACCTCTTCCCTGGAGACAACAGCACTACAGAGCAATCCACTTTATCTGGCTGAAAAATGACCAGCTCAATCACACCACCTGCTGTACTTGAATGTGCTCCAAAGTCCCACGTGACAAAGGATTGGGACCCAGGGTGGTGCTATGGGAAATGGAGGAAACTTTGTTTAAGAGATGGGATCTAATGAGAGCATATAAGGTCAGTGGAGTCATGCCCTTGAAGAAGATGGTGGGACCCTAGTGTCTTCTTCCTTTCTCTTTTTTGCTCCATGGCCATGAGGTAAATAGTTTTGTGCCACCATGTGCTCCTGCCATGATGTGCTGCCTTACCATAGGCCCAAGGCAGTGGGGCCATTCAGTCACGGACTGGAACCTCCAAAATTAAAATAAACCTTTCATCTTAATAAGTTGATTATCTTGGATATTTGTTATAGTGACTGAAAGCTGACAAATGCACCACCTTTTATTTGCTTCTCAGCCTAAAGTTAGAACATATGATCTGCTTAGGATCTGTTTTCTAGGGAAACTAGGCTAAGACACACAATACATAAATAAAAGAAAGAGAGAAAAGGAAAGACAGAGATCAGGGAGGGAGAGAGAAGAAGGGAAGGGAGGAAGGAAGGGAGAAATCAGAGAAAGGGAATGGGAGAGAAGAAAAGAAAGGAATGAGAAGGGCCGGCATGAGGGAGAGAGGAAGGAAGAAGGGAAGATGTCTAAATGAATCTCCACGACTGGTATAGGTGTTTCTTTTTTCTTTTCTTCTTTATTTTTCCTTTGGTGGTGGCTGGGGGTTGAATTTAGTAAGAATTTTGAAGTTACAAGTACATAATACAGCACATGACAGGCATCATAGGACACAGAAGACCAGCAACCACGAAGATTAAAAATATATGTAGCAAAATACTAGCTAGCAGTTGCTGTATCTTCACAGTGGAATAATAATATATGTATTAATATATATATGTAATTATATATATTATGAGAGAGAAAGAGAAGACCAACTTTATTCATGCTTTCATCTGGATTTTGTTACTCTGGCACTTAGTTGCGTACATGGTGCTGGGTTTGAGCCCAGGTCCTCACACATGCCAGGCAAGGGCTATAAACACTGAGCCACCACTCCAGCCCTGACGAATTTTAATTCTATTTAATGTGCTCTCCAATTTTTCAAAGATGGCATGCACTAAATTTATAATAAGCAAAATCTTATTTATAAAAAAGGATTCTAAATGGCCGAAGTAGCCTAAAACCAAACCTGGAGCTCTCTTACCAAACACTTCCACTCTCATCTCCACACTGAAGCGACAATCTAGGTAATATGCGATTATTCCTGACCTTCAGGTGAACAGTTCCTTCTTTTCTGTCATTATCCTTCAATGGAGGTAGAGCATGGGACATGGAGCCAGATTTATAAATCATGGCTTCTCAGCCAGTGCTCTTGATCTGTACTAAAATTCACACCCATAACACCTATGAATGTGCACACACACACACACACACACACAAACATCAATGTGTTTCAGCTGCCACCTGAGGATTTAAATCAGACAGAGACATTTTTCCCTTTAAAGCATCCTAGCACCACTGTTTGTAGGTGTCTTGATTAGTGAGAAGGAAAAACCTTCATTTACACTCCACATTTATATCAGATCTAAGTATATACCTCACATATGAGTCCACTTAGAATGGAGAAGCAAAGCCTTTTTTAAAGTGGCTCATGCTCTTATTTATGTATTTGGGTTTCTATGCAACCCAACATAAAAATAGGACAACGCGTCCCAGTCTACACCTTCCTCCCATTCCTCTGAACAGCGAGAGTTAGAAGCTTCTCTCTCAGTCCCACTATGGTTCAGGGTCACAAATAGGCACTTTTTTGCTTCATGCAGTTGAAAAGTGTTCTTTTGGCTTTTCTTCCCCCAGAGGCAGGAACGCAGCCTCAGGATGCTGGATTTCAGGAAAAGCAAAATAAAATGACTTTCTGATGTCCTTAACCTACGTGGGGCTCAGTTACCTCGTGTGTGAAATGGGAGTGAAACTACTCTTCTCTCCTGACCCATGACTTTCTTTTGTGCCCTTGGTGGCTCTGATAATTGTCTCCCCATCCTGAGGTTCACCTGTATTCCAGGACACTCGGGGGCCGTTGGTGTCTGCTGTTCTGATGGAGATGTGGACTGTGACAGGTGCACTCCTTCCAAAGAAGAAGTCATATACCTCCAACTCCACCTGCAAGAAGACAGACAAGAGGAACCACACACTGAGCAGTTCAAGTATCAAGTTCCACTAATCCTGGGGTCACACCCACAAGTGGAGGCAAACTGGATTCTGGTTTCTGCTCCTGGATATCTATCTATCTATCTCTTAAATTTTTAAGTTTATTTCTGTTTTAAAATTTAACTTCCTGGGCTGGAGTGGTGGCTTGGCGGTTATGGTGCTTGCCTGGCATGCATGAGTACAAAAGTTCAAACCCCAGACCACGTACACAATGAAGTATCCGAAGACTGAAAGTCATATGAAAAACTAAATAAAAATTGCTTCTCTCTTTTCTCTCTCTCTCTCACTGTCTCCTTTTTAAAATTAACTTTCATTTTATAACCATTTGAGACAAATTTTCTGTATTATCTGAATCACTCATTTGAAGTGCACATTTCCAATCTTTTTATAGATTCACCAAGTTGTGCAGCTATCAGTTTTCCATCACCCCCGGAAGGCCCTCATGCTCATCACTGCCCACCCCACCCAGGTGCCAGCAATCTGCTTTCAGTCTCTGTACAGTTGCCTTTTCTGGAAATTCTGTTTGAATAGAGCCATAGGCATGTGGTCTCTGTACCGAGCTTCTTTCTCTTAACATGATGTTTTAAGATTCCTTTGTGTGTAGCACATTGTCAGTAGTTCCTTTAATTGCTAATAATTCCATTGTAAGAATATACATTTTGTTTGTCCATTTACTGGTTGATAGACATTTATATTGTTTCCAAATGTTAATCATTTTGCTAAGAATATTCATGTGAAAGTCCTTTTTTCTTCTTTCAGTGCTGGGAATCAAACCAAGGGTCTCACCTGTGCTAGGTAAACGCTCTGCCACTGAGCTACAGTACATCTCCAACCCCTAGGTATTGTTTTTAATTGTTGCTTTAAATATTTTTATTTTTACTTTTAATTGATACATATTAGCATAGTTATAGGGTTTATTGTGATAGTGCAATCTATGTCCACAACATGTAATGATTAAAACAGGATTATTGCTATAACTATTACCTAAATTGTATATAATTTCTACATGCTAGGAACAAGCAAAATCCTATTAGATATACTGAAATATACAATTGAATGCTGTCAACCACAGTCATCCTACTTTCCTATAGAACATTAGAAGTTATTCCTCTCAGGGTTGGGGATTTAGCTCAGTGGCAGAGCACCTGCCTAGCACACGCAAGGCCCCAAGTTTGGTCCTCAGTCCTTGGGGGGAAAAAAACAGAAGAAGAAGAAGTTATTCCTCTCAGTCAACTGGACCCCTGTGTTTGGTTATGATTCTCTCTTCATGTCCCCTCCCCCTCTCAACTCAACCTCTGGTTCCTCTATTCTACTTTCTGCTGCTGCTGCTTCTTCTTCTTCTTCTTCTTCTTCTTTTTTTTGACAACCTGGTTTCACTTTTTCAGGCTCCAGATTTTGTTCTTTTCTTTATCAGTATTTTTTAAAAATTTTTTCTCCTTTAAAGAGTTAATTAATGTGAAATTAGCCCATACGTTGGAGACATATCCCTTCATTTGCTAAGGAAAGAGACCACTCAAATATCTCTCTAAGGCTAAATCCTGGCATGTATGAAAGGTAGTCAACCTCATGTATTAGACCCAGCAAAGGCATAGCAACATATAATCTAGGGCAACCATAATTAAGTAGTAGGGGAGGAGGAAGGGAAGATGCAGGGAGAAAAGGGAGGGATCTAGGGAGTTAACCAACAATATAGCATACTCTTTATTCCCTAGAGAATCCAAATAACTCTTATGCAACCATTCAATTCTGGAAAATTTTCAACCTAAGCATTTATATTGTTTGTACAGGCAAAATATAGAAGATTCAAGAGACTGGGTTGTGGGGAATGTGGGGTATTTCTTGTTTAAGAATATATGCATAACATATTGCTATTTTATATGCACTTAATGATTGTACAACAACTCAACTCCTTAATAAAAAATGAAAAAAAAAAATCTCTCTAAGGGAGAGGCTTGATAGCAGTGGGTCTCAACTTTGGGTGATTTTGTGCCCTCAGAAGATATTTGGAAATGTATAGAGATACTTTGGTTTCACAAATGAGTACATGGGGTGGGGTGCTACTGGCATCTAATGGGTTGGGGGTCAGGAATGTTAATATCCTCACTCCTTGCAAAGTATTATCTGATCTAAAATGTCAATGGTACTGATTTTAAGAAACCCTAATCTACAGGTGTCTGTCCCACTAAATATATACATATATATATGTGTATATATATGTATACATTATTTTTTTTTTAAAGAGAGAGAGAGACAGAGAGAATCAATTTTTATTGAGTTTTTCACATGGCTTTCATTGCTCTGACACTTAGTTGTGTACATAGGTGCTGGGGTTTGAACCTGTGTACTCGTGCATGCTGGGTAAGTGCTGTAACTGCCAAGCCACCACTCCAGCCCCCACTAAATATATTTTTTAAGTACCTAGTTTTGTTTTTGTTTTCTTTTGTTTTTGCTTAGTTGTGCTATTGGTAGTGAAATCTATAATAAGCAGAGGTTGTGTGATAAGATTTGAGCTTCATTGCAGGCTATGTGTATATAGCACCAGATATTTAAAAGGAAGCATGATCTCTAATACAGTATTATGAGGCACACTGTCTATTTTTGAAGAATGTGGGGCCCATCTGAGAAGGTAAGAGAAATAATCAGATAGCAACATATTCCCAAATACTGAATAACAAAAGAAACTGATTCAAAGGGCCAAAGTAACCAGATAAAAATCAAACTCTACGGGGGCAGGAGATGTCTTTTTGAAAGGTGTGATGTAAATACACATTAGGGTGGGCCCGAGCCCATGGCTTTCAGCCCACGTACCGAAAAACACATAATCTCCACCGAGAAAATTGAGAGTTACCTTCTAACAACAACAAAAAAAAAATCATGGATTTGGACATGTTTTTCTCTAAGATTACATTTTACAATGCCAGAAAATACTCACGGAAAGCGGCCAGAATGGCAGTTCTTTGTGAGTTCACGGTAAAACTGGATACATAATGAGAAATTACTTCATAACAGGGAAGGAATAGGAGGCCAGGGAAGGAAAGAAAACACAGCTGCCAGAAACTATTATGAAGGGAAGAAAATAAAAGCAGAGGGCAACACACAGTACTTACAGTCTGAAGCTTTCTGATTGCCCTTGGAGCTAAATGCTGAAAAGGCCTAAATTATATGGAGGACAGTCGGGTAACCCCAGGAACACTCATTTTCCTTAATAAACCTGAACTCAAGTCTTTCTCAATCTGCTCATTTAAAGTTGCCATCCTGTTTGAATGACTTCCTGGTAGGCGGAGTTATGGGCAAGACTAACCAGCTGTTCTCAACTCCAGCTGAACACAAAACAACAGACCAGAGGCTAAACCTGCAGCAAAAGGGATTTAGATCAGATAGAAGGAGGACTTCTCTGATGCAAAGTGTTTGATAATGAAATTAATTATCAGATAAGACTATGGAATTTCCTCCCCTGAGTCAGTGTTATTAATTAGTTAAGGGCCCCCATAAAAAGCTCTCACACACAAAAAAAGAATATTAATTAAAAAATCATGAACAAACTCATCTCTAACTTCAGTGTCGAGGGACACCAGAGTTCTCAAACTGGAGAGCCCCAGGTGAGATGTGCCCCTCAGAAACGCGTTGTAGCTGGCAAAATATATCTTACAATTTTTGTGTGTCTATAGTTAAAAGTTGAAAATATGTTACAAAAAGAAAATGTGAATTTGCAACTTCTCTGGACAAAAGAGTTATGGCAACAACAGGTCCATCCACATGGATTCCCACATGGCAGCAATCAGTTGGAGCCGAGTTGCAGCTGCTTGCAGAGGGACCGCCCAGCTCTCTCCCCACCACACCGCAGTGTCTCTCTGGGCTGGACTGCCTATTTGCATCACCTGCCTGACCCTCCCAGCATTTAGTCTGCATCCTGATTTACAGTGATGCTTTTCTTCCAAGGCATAGAATGTGTATCCACAGACCCAAGGATGAACAGAAGTGGCCTCTCAAATCACTGAATACCAACGATGCTCTCTCCCTTCCTACCTCGTAATTTCTCCTCTCAGGATGGCTGCTGTTCGGTGGCTGGTAGGCAATCTGCATGTCGCTGAGGTCTTTCCAGGTGAATGAGGAAATGGGTCTGGTGTGATCCAATAGGTGAGTCATATAGCCCTGCAGTGGTGCCTTGGTAATGTTGAACACCAACAAGGGTTTGGGGGTCTCATCCTCTTCACAGTCCAGAACTGATGTCGTCAAGGAAGTCAGGATGAACTGATCTACTTCCAGTATAAACATGGCCATGAACGCAGCCCTTGGAATCTGATTTGGAATGCCAGTTCTGATATAGACGGGCAGCCACGCGCTCTCTGACTTTTGAAGGAGAAAGAAAATATAAAGGGGGACTCATATGAATGGAGCTACAATGCACAGGCCATGATTAGTAATAAAACTACAGCCCAGAGGATACACCCAGGTGTGATCAGAACCTTGGCCTCACATTAGAATCACCTGGGGAGTTTTGACACACGATAACCAGGATCCACCTCCAAAGGCTCCCACTTAATTGCTCCAAGGAGGGGAAGCTCCCCAGTGACTCTAATATGCAGCCAGGGTTCTGATTTTGGTATCATAAAGAACTGTTTGTGATTCTATCTCCTGCTCTTGTAATTTGTGACTTTAGACAACTTACCTAAGTCCCATTTTCCTCTCATCAATAAATGGAAATTCTAGACTCCCAACTAGGAAGTGAGAGCTAAAAGAAATAGCCACAGTAAAGCATGTGGCAGTGTCTGGCACACACACCAACCTCCTCCGGCCACCCTGCCCACCTCCTGAGAATGGCCTCAAGGGAGTCTAGGGAAAGATGAAGAAAGAATATGTCGTTATAACTTTGTACTTTGCAACTGAAGGAGAGCTGCTCAGTTATCCTGTAGCAAATGACCACTCAAACTAGAAATGCATCCTCCCAAATTGAGAGTGCTATAAGGAAGAGAGCTTTCAAAAGAAACTGTGAAATGGCATCATGGGATCTGAGGTCCCAATGTGTGGGTGGGAAGAATCCTCCTAGCAGCAGATGCTGGCTGTAACAGAATTTGATGTGTCCCACTATTGAGGGAACCAGGCTCAATTGCCAAAGCCACATTACCTTCCTGCTGCTGGACACTGGCTACTGAACAAGGAGTGGTCATCTCTGTACAACACAAAGTTAAACATGGAATTCTTTTTGACGCAGTCGCAACTGATGTTCCAATAAAAGGGGCATCAGATTTCAAACTGAATGTGAGACAGATACAATATTCAAAATTTACCTAGCGATTGTCTAGAAGCAGTTCTAGACACTAGAACTCTTTCCTATGCTGTAAAAATACAAAAATGTCCAGAGTATGAGACTTGGGCAGAGGAGCCTTGTGCTGTGTGAAGTCACTTCCCCAATCCCGCAAGCAGGAAGAATGGGTCAATGCCACATCCCTTGTCTCAGGTGTACAGAGAGAGGCGTCCTTGAGAAAGCCTTGACGTGTTTTACACCAAGAGCTAATGCTGGGCTCACTAACAAAGTGCAGTGGCTGGAAGCAGAAGAAAAATAGTGGCTGTGCCAGAAGGAGCCTGTTATTTTTTGTGGCAGCAAGGGACATATAAGTGCTTCCAGATGTGGGCTGCAGGAAACAGAGGGCTAATTAGAGGTCATTCTGGACTCTGACCTTTAGGGAGCATCTTTCAGAGGCCAAAATTCCATCAGCATAAAGCTGTAGCCAGAAGTCACATCCTAAGGGCTGCAGGAAATTTTGCAAAAGACCATTCAGGCTAGAAATTCATCCTCCCAAGACAAGAGAATTAGAGTGAGAGACTCCTATGCTGGAGCTCTCCAGAAGAACCATGAAATTGCCCCTGAGATAATGAAGCAGCTTAAAACATCTGCCAGATCATGAATTCATACTCCATCAGGGCCTGAGCAAACAAGGCCTCTTTCTCCAACAGCCCCCACAGCACCAGCCTGCAAGCTCAGAAAGCAGCCAGCAAAGCTCAAAGAAATAATGCAAGAATCAGAGACAACAACCCCCCCTCTTCCCACTGCACAGTGACACAGACAAGTGAATGACATCCTGAGACATAGGGATCCAAGGATCTACTCTTCATGTGCCCCGGAGAAAATACTGTTTCAAGATGCATAGTATGAAAACTCAAGAAATAGTAAATGATGATTTAAAAGGACCAGTGCTAAACAATGAGACCAATTAAGTGAAGTTAAACCTAAATAAATGTCATTATAAATATTGATAAAATGAATACAAATGTCAAAAATGCTTACTTAAAAGATAGGTAATGTAAGAAATGATAAGGTATAATGACCATAAACTAGAACTGATACTGCAAATTGCATAAACCAAGCCTGGGAGGTGGGCAATTGCCAGGAGAAAGGAACAACTGCATCAGTCCTCACCATATGAAGTCAGGAGCTGAGAACGCATTTCATTTTGACTTTTAGTACTATAAATATAAGTCAAAGAATACTTTTAAAACTAAATAAAATGAGATAAAGGATTTTCAAGTAGGTAAAGATAAAGGCAAAGAAAACATGATCTATTTGGCTAGACAATGTTTAGTGTGTAGTGGTTCAGCAGATCAAACCTAGGGCCTTGTACATGATAGGAAGGAAACTTTTTTTTTTTTTTTTAGCAAAGAGGCATAAAACAAGAAAGTAATAAACATGTGTATCCATTATTACTGAATTTCCTTACTTGAGAAAAATATTCTGAAACTCAGTGAATATGTCCAATTATATGTACCTTACAGAAAGGAACTGAAAGTTCTACAGAAAGATTAAAAGAATTATGCTTAGTGAAGTACCCCAATCTCAGAGACTCAAGGGCCGAATGGTTTCTCTCATCTGTGGATGCTAGAATATATGGGGAAGCAGTAGGGTAGACTGCTAACCTAACAATACTTCAAATTGAATGACTCTCAGAGTAATAGGGGGATGGCTCCCTAGGATACTTGGAGGCGTAGGGAGGGGGATGGGGAGGAGGGAGGGTGTATGAAGAACTCATAGGAGACTGGAGAGTGGGAATAGTGGGGAACCATCCCAGAAGCCGATGTCATTCCTCCACGAGATACCCATTTAACGCATGAGTTCTTCTGGGGGAAACTGCAACAGGTGAAACCCAAGGGGGTCATCCATGTTTTGGAATTACCCCTGGATAACAAAGTTTATATACATTTATTACTGTTGGTTTGATAATGTTTCCCCCTCAATTGTATTTCTATATACTTCTAATAAAAAGAAAAGCTAAAAAAAAGTAGAGGTATGATCCAAACTTATAATGTAAAGGGAAAAGCAGAACGACCATATTGATTTCAAATAAAGGTGAACTCCAGGCAAGAAACATTAAAAAGGGCAATGTGAGGGGTTGAGATGAAAAAGATATACAAGAAATGTAAGTAACCTTGTGTTTAACATATTCTGGTCAAACCAATGGGACATAGATCTGAAGAAAGAGGAATAAATACAGAAAAAGAAAAAACAAAATTATCACCATTCTTGAAAGATATAATTATGGTCTTTGAAAGCCCAAAGAATGGAAAAATTCTTAAAATAATTGAATTCAGGAAAGATGCCAGATAAATGAAAATGACACCAAAAAAGTATCTTTCCTGTTTATCATCAATAACCAATGAGAAGATATCACGGGGGTGGGATTCTATTCACAACAGTTTCACAGAAATAAACCACCCAGGACTGGGTATAATAAGGATGCTCATGAAGAAAACTATAAACGTTCCAGAAACTTATAAAATAACATTTCCCCAGATGAAGTGAGATACCTCGTTTCTGGACAAGAAGACTTGATATGGTAAATAGTGTAATATTCTAACGATTCCTCAAAGAATTTATAGTTTTAATCCAACACTGATAAAATCCATAGGGACTTTGAATAAAACTAATATTTAATTATTTATCTGGGTCTTAAAAAAATAGGTGGGAGTGGCTTAGAGGATTTTAAGCAGGAGTGACAGGGAAGAGCTTGACATGTCAAGATGTACTGTAGACCTATTATATGTAGAATGATGTGGCACCAGAGAGGCAGAGGAAAGCTAGGCAGTGTAGGCAGAATGATGTGTGTCAACAATGAGAAAATTAACTGATGGTCATCTTTCCTGAGAGGGCAAAGAGCATTCCACTGTTCTAAGTAAGCAGAGGTGCATATCAGCTTCACATCCCCTTCACTAACAATGGCAGTCCAGATGGTGACTTCCCTCTGCTAATAAAGATGCTTGTGGCCCAGGATCAAAGACCAGCTCAGACCATCAAGGGAAAACTGGTTTTTTTCCTTTAAGATCAATTTGACATCCCCCAATGCTAATAAGGGTCTGACAAGATAAGCCCAGATGCAGACACTCCCTGCTGCTAAGGAAAGAACTTCATTCTTCATTGGTGCCTGAGGCATGAACCAAAGACCTGAATTCCCCAAGCCTGTGTCCTAGGTACAGGGGCAGGGAAGCAGTGACCAATCCAGGAGAGGACGTTATATAAAGAGGGCAAACCTCACTGCCTCATCAGCTCTGTCCCCTTCCCCTACTCTGGGGGGAAGTCTGCTCTTTTCCCTATGCTTTACTTTCTATAAAATAAAATCCATCCACTACGCTTGCCTCGGTGTCCCTTGGTTTCATTCTTTGACACGAACCCGACATCCTCAAAACTGGCATCACCAGCATGAAACAAGTAAGTAAAACTAAAGAGCAAAAGGGTCAGCCTTGAAATAGCATTGATTATATCTCACGACACCAGAGAAGAATTATCTGAAATCAATGGGAAGCAAGTGGACTGTTCAACAAACAGTGTTGGAAATTTGGCCATTGGAAGAAAAACTGTCCCTTGTAATAAAATTTATTTCAGGTGAGTCAAAAGGCACAGGTAAAGAGAAAGACCTTTAAAAAATGTAGAAGAAATTGTGGGTGAATGGTCATTCAGTCACTTGATGAGGATGAACTGTACAATCACAAAAATAATAAAAGAACAAGGCACAGAGCTTCACATGTAGTATAAATTCAATTTCATAAAACCATCTTCGGTGTATGTGCCTCCTTTGTGGGTGTGTCTCTGTGTGTGAAAATGTCAGCAACACAACCAACTTTTTTTTCTTCTTCTTCACTCTCTTTAAATATTCTCTGCAATGATAATATCACTTTCATCTTCATAAATGGATCTGCTGTGACCTACCAAATTGACTACAGAATAGGTTAATACTAAATAAACCACAGAGGATAAAGGGATAATCTCCCAGTGAAACAGATCTAAAAATATACTAAAATCCCTAACTCAACAGACTGAGGGAAAAAATAAGAAAAATCAGGTAGAAATAAAAAGGTCTCTAAGTTTTTAAATACAGATAAGATATCATTGAAAGTGAATTGAGTTTTCTGTCAAAACAAACAGAAAACATCTCCTCATAGTCATAGACCTAGAATTTTGATCCTGTGTGGGCCAAGTAAATTAGAAAACTAGAGGCTTGGGCTCAGCCAATTATTTCCAAACTGGTTTATCCTAAATTTTTTACTTGGTGGCTTTTTAAACTAGTAAAACATATATACGCCTAATATGTGTCAGGGTGTGTGCCAAACACTTCATACATAGGGTCTTAGTGTCTCATTCAATCCACTCAGTTTCTCTAAGAAGTAGACAATATTATCCTCATTTCAAGATGAAGAAAATGAAACAAAAGTCCAAAGTCACATGGATAATTAAGCAGGCATCTGAATACAAACAATCTGGGCCAGTGTTCACACGTTAGACTCAGAAATTCATCCTTTAAAAGCTCTTAATAATGGGGCTGAAGTGGTGGCTCAGCGGTTACAGCACTTGCCTGGAATGCACAAGGGCATGAGTTCGAACCCCAGCACCACATACATAACGAAGTTTCAGAGCAAAGAAAGCCCCATGAAAAACTAAATAAAATTGATTCTCTCTGTCCCTCTCTCTCTTTAAAAACTTGTAATAAAATCGACCAGGCTATCCTAAAGTGTTTTTTCCAGATCTTAAATTTAAAATTTCATGATCTCATTTCGTCCTGGATTCATCATTCCTTGAATTATCAATCCCTTATGGGTGCTCATATTACTGTTTTACCAAACCTCTTAGGTGAAATCCTAGTGGGAGGGCATATTGTGAAAATGGAAGTCTTTAAAGATTTCCTCCTGGATCACCATGTACCAGCACAAACTGAGCTGGTTTTAGCAGGTATACTTTTACCCCAAACAAGCAAACTGTGGAGTAATGGCATGTTAAGTGTTTCTTATAAGTCATCCACTCTCGATCATCCTTTCAGTGAAAAGAGACCAAAAAGCAGAAGGGTAAGAGAAATGAAGAGACTGGGCGAGGGAAAGAGCCTTTGGGATCTGTCCTGAAGTCTCCTAGGGTGAAAATGGGATCATCTGCCACAACCGTGAAAGTGGGACTGAGGTTCTGCTCCCTCCTGGTTGCCTGCAGCCTTGCAGAGTGGAGCCTCTGGTGTCCAGGAGAAAAAGCAGCATCCGGGAGGTGTTACAAAGGGCCAAAAAGTATCAGAGGGAGCTGGTGGTGTAGCTCAGCGGTGGAGTGTGTGCTTAGCATGAGCAAAGTCCCAGGTTCAATCCCTAGCACAGCACGGAGGCAAGGGTAGGGGAGTGGGGTGGTAGTGTTAGTAAACAGGGAAAATGGTTAACATGAAACCAGCCCCAGTCTTTCCCAAGTTGCCTCAGTGAATCAGAACTAGAAGAGCACCAGCGAGGACATGATCTCCTACTGTCATATGCAAAAGCTATCACTTTGAGCACTTGCTGGCAGAACAAACAGGCTTGCAGTTCCAGCAAAATGCCAGGCAGTGCTACCCTCCAGGGCACAGGGACTCTCGGTGGCATGGGAGCTGGCATGAGTGCCATCGGCTCTCTTTTCCTGTGAATCAGCCAGAGACTCCGACACAGAACCCCCACTCTACCTTGTATACGATTTTACTCCTGCTATCTGTGAGGTCCAGCTGGATGGAGATATAATCAATGTTGGGCGAAGGGGGCTGCATATGTTGATAACGCAGCCCCATCAGCAGAAACTCCTCACAGCTCACTTTGAGACCTGTTATTTTCTTCAATCCCAGGGTACAGCTTCCGCCTGGACACTTCATTTCTGTTCCCAGTTCTAGAATGCACAACACTGCATTAAGACAGGCACTTGAACACAACGGGAATGAAGACAAAAACCAATCCTCCCGCCCTTGGATGCTTATTCCCTCTCACTTCCCTCAGAATATTCATGTGTACCTTCCAGTCGCTGACAGGGTGACTGTCATTATCCTGAAAGTGTGTAATTTCCTTCACTGAAAAGAACATTTGACTAGTTGTCTCGTTAGGCCTTGCCCACTCAAAGTTAGACTGAGAGAAAAAACAAAACATGCTTTCTGATGCTCAAATGCCTCTGGCAGGCTGGCCAGTGGCTCCACCGTTTAGCCCCCATCTTCCCTATACAGCAGCAGCCTCATACGATCTTCGCTAGACTGTTTGGAAATTCTCTCCCACTGTGCTATCACACACTCATATCCTGCCAGTCCTTCTAGGTCCAGTTGCTCTTTTTACTAAACCTTCCCTTAAACAGTCTGTGACCCAACCTGAACCAATCTGCTCTGTCTTAAACAGTCTGTGACCCAACCTGAACCAACCTGCTCTGTTTTACTAAAAACCATAATTATCTCTTCAGTAGGCTTCGAGTCTCTACGCAACTGTATTTTTCACTCTTTTTGGGTGTATGATACTCATGGGCTATTTATTTTTTGAGTCCCATTTCCACAATGTATGAAATAGCTATTCCACTTCTTAGCCAGGTGGTTATGAGAATGAAATGAGATAATTTATGTCTAAGAGTGGCTTTAGGGACTGAAGAGGTGACTCAGCAGTACAGCACTTGTTTTCCGGGCATGTGCGAGGACCCAGGTTCAAACCCCAACACCACAGATACAAGTAAGTGTCAGAAAAACAGAGACCAGATGAAAAAATTAATAAAATTCTTTCTTTCTCTCTGTCTTAAAAAGGTGTGGCGGGGTAGATCTTCATGTATTAAAAAAAAAGGCAAGGGGCCTGGAGCAGTGGCTCAGCAGTTGTGGTGCTTGCCTGGCATGTGCGAGTATTCAAGTTCAATCGCCAGCACCACATACACAACAAAGTGCTGGAGCAATGAAAGTCACATGAAAAAAAATTAAATAAAATTGATTCTCTCTTTCTCTCACTGTCCTTCTCTCGTGAAAGAAAGAAAGAAAGAAAGAAAGAAAGAAAGAAAAGAGTGTCTTTAGCTGTAAACTTCTGTCCAAATGCAAGGTATTACTGCAAGTATAATTATTCCTGTTTTTTTTTTTTTTTTGGTCTTCACATATTTCCTAGGACATTATTACACATACAGGAAGTGCCCAAAATATATTATGCATTAGCTCCTCCAATTTAAGCCATGCTACCCACCAGCTCTACCTCAAGCTAGATCATAATCCAGTAATACTTAATATGTTAATAAACCACTCTTGCTATTGCTTCCATTGCTTAACAGTTGTCGACTATTAATGGCAACTTCCTATGAGCCAGACATGTGTTAAGTCCTTGGTGTGTGTAACCTCATTTACACGCTTACACAACCCTGTGGAGCAGCTCTTATCTTTTCCCATCTCACAGCATCTGAGACAGAAGATTCATAACTGAAATAATACAGAGAGTGAATAGCACAAGTCTTCAATTCCAGGCCTTTTTTGTTCCAAAGTCCATGCTCTTAACCACTAATCTACATTTTTTTCAACCCACAAAAATTATACTAATTAAGTAGAACTCTTTATCGTAGTGGAAGATGATCCTTTATAGACACTTTTGTCAGATAAGTACTGAAAATATCATACGGGACTCGGGAAAAAAACTGTGTGGCTGATCTCCACGTGGTCCTTCTGGCCGAGGCTCCACCACAACCATCTGGCCATGAGCTGGCAACTGAGTTCTCGAAGGGTCCAGCCTGATGGTACACTCCAGGCCCGTCATCCTCTCATAGTCAAATCTGAGCAGGTTCTTATCGATTGCTCTGGACAGGCCATAGAATTCAGACACCTCCAGCGCATTGCTACTCATACGGATGATGTTACAGTCTGGCTCCAGGAGAAAGACCCGCAGGGTGAAGGTCTCAGTGAAGGTGTCTGTCTCAGTGAATCTGTGAAGAGGTCAGAGCAAAGGAAATGAGTATTGATGCTCAGACACTTTTGATGCCTGGGCACTTAGCTTAGAGCTCAAAAACTGGCCTTCATGAATTCCTACACCAGGTAGAGTTTGGATTTTATTTCCTGCTCTATTCCCAACCTCTCATCTCCCATCCCTTCTCTTTACTTCAGTTTCAATGCTGCTTCTGCCACTTCTTCTTCCAACCATCTTCTTTCTACACCTGCTCTCAAACTCATCATCCATACTGACAGTTAATGACTGCTGAGACCTCAGAGTCTCGTTTGCAGCCCACATGTAATTTAGAGGCATAAAGCCTGTATCCTTCATGGATTGAGTTTTAATTCAAGAGTGAAGGGATGAGATGTTTCTGAAGTGTCAAGGCCTTTTTGTTCTTCAGAAATACTGCTAACTGGATGGTCACTCAGGTCTGCTTGGCATGTAGACTGTATCAGCAATTGTTGCTTCCATTCCTTCCGTCTTCTTATTGACTCTGTTCTCAGAATATTTGCAGAGGCTAATAGAGATGTGTTGTCATTTTTCTTCTCTTTTTTTTCAGAGTAGAAAATTGACTGATGCATTTGAATTAATAATTTAGCTCTTCATTGATATGCTTTTATTATGGCCCATAATACATTGAACTCTATCACAGAATCTTTTTCAATGCTTAGAAGAATCTATAACAGACATTGCCAATCTTACTTTACAGTGAGGAAGCTGAGGCACAGAGAGATCAAAGCACTTGCCAAAGTGGATAGAGAAGAGGGAGGAGGGGAATAAACATGCTCCCTGATACTCTGCCTCCAACTCTTCCGAAAATTCTATATAAATGTCATCAAACCACACCAGTGGCAGCTCTTCTAACCCTGCCTTTGAGTGGACTTTTCCAAACTTCCTGTCTCCTCTCCCCCAGAAACTCAAGAAAGGAATAGGAACAGTTAGAATTCATCAGCCTTTCAGCCCTTCCCAACAAGAAGGGTTTCTTTTCTTTTCTTTTCTTTTTAAGAGAGAGAGAGAGAATAAACTTTATTTAATTTTTCATTTCGTTGCTTGACACTTCCTTGTGTACATGGTGCTGGGGTTCAAAGGTGCATCCTCGTGCATGCCAGGCAAGCACGGTAACCACTCCAGCCCCTTGAAGTGGTTTTTAACCCTGAAGTCTTGGAAAGCCTGCATGCTGATTTTACTGCTTTCTAAGGAAAGTGGGTGCCACTTGATTAATTATCTGCCCATCTTTTGCATTTGACCTTGAGCACCAAGAATCTATGCATCTTCATCCTTATGTTTACTATGTGTGGAGCCTGATCTGTAGCAGGTGGTCATAACTATTATAGAGTGATTCACTCTCCTGACGTCTTCTTTCAAAGTCTCCTGCTTTGATCTAGTGCTTACGGGAAATTCATACCAACCTATGTTAAACATTCTTTTTTTAAATTTATTTTTATTAGTGCATTATAATTTTACATAATGTTAGGATTCGTTGTCGCATATTCCTAGATGCACACAATTTAGCAATATGATTTGTTCAATACACTCCCCCTACATTCCTCTATCTCTCTCCTCCCTGATCCCTTGCCTTTCTTCTGGGTCCTATATTGTTCCTAAAAAACCCAAATTCAGTGACATAATTCTCATATCTATGAAGAACATTTTTTATATATATGGCCATAGTATATACAGTGACATTTATAACTGCTTGGAACATACCTTGCTTTATCTCAGTTCCAATATTTCCCCTTCTCCTCCCTTCCTATCAACTCTTGTTATTCTCCAAAATATTTGACAATGGGATTAAACATTTACCCCAAACATTCTTAAGAACAACAAAAGACAAGTAAAAAACTATATAGAGCTGGAGCGGTGGCTTGGCTGTCATGGTGCTTGCCCTGCATGCGCAAGTACACGGGTTCAAATCCCAGCACCCATGTACACAACTAAGTGTCAGAGGAATGAAAGTCATGTGAAAAACTCAATGAAAATTGATTCTCTCTCTCACTTTTTTTTTCTCTCTCTCTCTCATTGTCCTTCTCTCTTTAAAAAAAAAAAAAAACTATATAAAGGCCTACTCTACCTACACTGTCCTCCTTTGCTTCTATGAAGTCAGAAATATCATAACCTTAATTTTTATTGAGATATAACTCATATACCCTGAGATCCATTATTTTAAAGTGGTTTTTAGTATATCAAATAGTTATACAACTAACACACTTATCTAATTTCAGAACATTTTCATTACCCCAAAAAGATACCCATACCGTTAGTGGTAACTCTGCAGTGGCCTCTCCCCAAACCTCTGGCAACCACTAAACTACTGTTTCTATGGATTTGTCTATTTTAGACATTTCATATAAATGGGACCGTATAATATCTGTCCTTTTGTGTCTGACTTTCTTTCACTTAGCATGTTTTCAAAAACCATCCAAGTTGTACCATGAAAGCTTTTCATGGATGAATAATATCCCATTATATGATATATCATTATCAATTGGATTGCTGCAAATTTTAGGAAATTATGAATAATGCTATAATGAACATTCCTGCACAAGCTTTTGTACAATTATAGGCTTTTATTTCTCTTGTCTATATACCCTGAAGTGGAATTACTGGTCATATGGTCATTCTATGTTTAATTTTATAATTGATTTTAAACACATTTCTATTATTTAATCTTTAAAAATGGAAGATATTGCACTTCCTATAACTAAGCAGCTGGTAATCAAAAATAAGAATTTCATTCAATTTTAGAATATATTCTCTACCTGATCCTCATTAAGTATTTGCAGTTTGTAACTTTGATTTCTCATCAGAAGTGATGGGTTGGGCTACCAGGGATACCTGTATAACACTAAATGAAAACAGGATGGAGTTAGTAATTTGTAGAAAAGCCCCCAGGATGATGATCCAAAGGAAGATAATTGAAAGGTCGCTATTCTTGCCTTATCCACTCAGTTTCTGTTGATTGCTTTCTGGTTTGGAATCTATTACTCCCCTCATAATACTGTATAGCCACAGAAAAAGCCCTGAGAAATAAATGGAATGGCGATCTGTGCTCCTACCCCACTCACCTGTAAAGTCGAAGCTTCACAGCATCTTCATCAAGAATTGGGCAACCGTTGTGAACGTACCTAACTTCATTAGGAAGGAAATGGCAATCAAAGACCTAGTTCACGTGGGGAGAAAATGGATAAATATCTATGAGAAAATTGCTACATTTCATTTTTCCAGCTCTAGAGTACTACCTGGGAAAAACACGGCCTGTGAGTGGTGTGCATGCACGTGTGCACACACGCACGTTTTAACCACCCACTACCTCTCTATCCTACCTCATGCCCACGCACCATGCTGCTGATAACAGCTGACTCTTACTTTGTGAATATCTAAATTATGAAAATCCAGGCAGATCAAGCAAGTAAATTAAGGGTAATCACTTCTCTAAATGACTACCTTTTTACAGACTTTTAAAACACAGTTCCATTTATCAAAACTTATATTTACTCCCTCCGGGGTTTCTAGCAATTGAGTTAGAGGGAGTTTTTCTGTGTGTCTGCAAGAGAAGGCAGGCATTAACCCATCCACCAACACACAGTATTTGTTCTGTATACATTTGCTCTCCTACTATTTATTTTCCAAACAACATTTTTACTTTCAAAGATGAAGCCACTGACTAGGGACACTATTGTGGTTGATCAGGGTCAACCATCTGCTACAATCATTTCTTATCTACCTGCAAAAGACAGCTTTTATTAATTATATAATAGCTGAAATGACTGATGAGACAATTCGAAAGGCAACTTCCTCCATTCAAATAAAGTTAAAATAACTTCACCGCCTCATTCAGAATGCTTGAGAAAATTGCTGTTTTATTTTGGGAATCCTAGTTTTGAACGAGAAGTTTTCTCTTTCAGCCTCACATAACCTTCTGAGTTGGTAGAAGGCTGAGAAATTCCCTGGAGGTATTTACACGTCCCCATGATGGAGTTGAAGGTGTCCAGTCTGCATCGTTTCAGTTTCAACCATTTTCACACAACAGGATCCTCCCGGAGAAGACGTTATTACTAACACAAATTACTTTCTTGTCCTACAGACCTCACTGGTTCCCCTTTTCGTGTGATAACTAGGAAGGAGATAAAAGGAAGCCCTTGCCCACACCATTGACAAATAGTCGTGGTAATAAAGAGGCAATCTGCTTTGTTAAAAGAAACATCTGTTTTATGTTTCGTAATATGTTTTCCTTTTATAAAAGGCGACAACCATAATTGTCCATAAATTTACTAACTAAAACAAAGGAGAGCTAAATCCTTTTCTAATTACTGTCTAGCTTTGTTTTTTTTCCACTTCAACTGCTTTTCAATTACAATTTATAATTAAATTGTCACACATTCCTAACTCATTACTCACTTTAATGACAGTAAACTGGTTCAAACTAGAGATATTTTCTTACTGCTTTATTTCCCATTCAAAAAATAAATAAATAATACAAAAACAAAAAGCAGGCTCAGCGCTAAACTGAGCTGCTTTTTCACCCAGGAAGCTTCTTGCCTTGGGACAGGTGTCAGAGTGTTGTGTGAGGCTGTCTTGTCCTAAAACACAAGGAAGATGTATTGCCATAGACCTTGTCTAATTGACTTATCGAGGGGGTTATCTCAAAAGAAAGGCACTGTTGTGCACTCACTGAAGTCCCTTTCCAAATATCCAGTAGGAAAATGAACCTGTTGGTTCTAAGACAAACTTCAGTAATGAAATGAAAACACTAATTGAACAGATGTTAAACAAAGCATTTTCTGTGCAAATCACGCGAAACTGTTCATTACACAGCAGGGATGTTAATACAGTCATCTTGCTAGAAATGGGTTCACATAAGCCTAGCTTTCAACTTAATATCAAGCCCTATTAAAGAATAATGTTTAAGCAGTGTGTGTGAGAGGGAGAGAAAGAGAGAGAGAAAACTTGCTGTGCTTAATTTCAAAAACTCCTTAAGGAATAAATCCCCAAAGAGGGCCAAACCAGCCTGAGTTAAAAACCAAGCACAAATTCCTCCCAACCTAGACTCTATGTGGGAATCTGGTTTTTATTGAAATTATCAGAAATTTTAAAAATGATGGTTGGAGAAATAGTTCTCTCACTATATAAAATTTTCTATAGTACAAAGTTTTGGTTTTTTGTTTTTTTTTTTTTTTTTTTTTTTTTTTTTTTTTTTTTTGTACTAGGGATTTAACCCAGGGGAACTTTACCACTGAGTTACATTCCCAGCCCTTTATTTATTTTTTATTTTTAAGTCAGGGTCTCCTTAAGTTGCTGAGTGCCTTGCTAGTGGCCTTGAACTTGCAATTTTCCTGTCTCAGTCTCCTGAGTCACTGGAACCATAGAATAAACTTTAGAAGATAAAAATCATATATCCATTTTGGAATTTGTAAATCAGTTTGAGATGTCATATTTACTCCTAGAAATAACATACACTGAATATTTAGGCTCGATGATACTTTTTTAAAATGAGCAAAAGCACATTAAAGGATCAATATGTTTTTGGATGTTCCCAGTCATGAATTTCCTACACCAGCCGAGCATTTTGTTATTTCTGATCTGGACGACCTCCCAACCAGTTTTGCCCTAAAATTAGAAAGTTTGAGTTAGAGATGACTCAGAGATCTGCTCTCTTAGTCCTTGTGACCACATATGATTTTTTTCTCTTTTCTTCATCTGGGCCCCGTTCTCAGAGATTGTGCCATACATATTAAGGAGTCAGAGGCCATCTGGGATGGGCAAAGGATGGACCTCAGAGGCTGCCTAGGTAGCCACAGAACCTCTCCCAATTGCTTTCAAGGAGGAGAATCTGGTGGATGGCAGGGCTTTTTCTTGCTCCGTGGGTATACCTGCTTGCGCTGGTCAACAGCTTAGACAGCTTACCCTGCTGGCTGTCTGGGAATTTACTTCTTCTGTCCCAAACCCAGCCTCATTTCTAAATAGGTATTGAACCCTTTTTGAAAACTATATTGGGGGCTGGAGCAGTGGCTCAGCGGTTATGGTGCTTGCCTGCCATGCGTGAGGATGTGGGTTCAAACCCCAGCACCATATACACAATGAAGTGTTGGAGCAATGAAAGTCACATGAAAAACTAAATAAAAATTGATTCTCTCTCCCTCTCTCTTTATAAAAGAAAAAGAAAAAAAAAAGCTATATTGGTTGGAAAGGGTACCAAGTTATCAAATGATGAATCTTTATAAGGAGCCCATATATGCATCAAAATGGCATATATCCATGCCTTATCCATGCCTTATCAAGGATTCTATGCCTCTAGAATCAAGGTGCTATCTTGCTGCCCCTCCGTTCTCCAAATGTTTACATTTGGCTTTTGACCCCAGTCCCTGCAGTTGCTCTGCAATGCCTTCTATTGAGTCTATTCATATCATGTACCCATCCTGTTTAGTGCATCTAGGCTCCAGTCTGAACTGTTCCAGGTCTCTCCTTTTTTCCTGACTGATACACACTTTCAGAGTGTAAGTAATATGAGAAGTTAGAACTAGCAAACTCTTGGGAATACATTGTCTCCGTACTTATGGAGATTATTCTACTATGTTTAAAATGCCACCCAAAAGTCTTTGACTGATAAAAGAAAATCTCAGAGGAAGCTGGAGGGAGACCTTTAGTTACTGTCACATCACGTATGTCCGCAACGTGAGAACCCCCTTCATAGAACTGCTAAGTTTCAGAATTGGTTTGTAACTTCCAGTGTGGTAAATGAAATACCTAAAGATAACACCCTGACCTAGCATCTTGTTAAGCTCTTTATTCCATCTCTGCAACATGGAGTACTACTTTGAATAACCTCATGGACTATGTTTCTGAAGCCAAATGGAAAGGAAAACATGTTTATGATCAGCAATTGGAACTTGTGCATTTTTCCAGAAGCACAAGCAGTATATCTCCAAGGCTTGTTTACATTGGGAGGAAGTTAAGTCACAGTTGGAAAAAGTGATAAAACCAAAAGTCATTTTCCATTATGTAGAGGGATCAGCTCTTTCATTAAGCAAATGTAGTATATGAAAATATAGGTTTTAAAAAGGAACTCTTCACCATACAAAAGAAATGGCCATACAGCTAGGCATGGTGGCGCACGCCTGTGGTCCCAGTGACTAAGGAGGCCTGAGGTAGGACCATCACAAGTTCAAGGCCAGTCTCAGCAACTTAGCAAGATTCTGTCTCAAAAAAAAAAAAAAAAGCTAAGTGACTGGGGGATGTGGTTCAGTGGTAAAAGCACCCCTGGATTCAATCCCCCACAAAAAAGTGACCATAGAATACCCTTAAATAAAAAGGTCTCCAGAATTTTGATTAAAGGGGAAAACATTTATGCAAACTTTTTCTTTTCTTTAAGAGATAGAGAGAAAGAGAGAGTCAATTTTACTTATCTTTTTCATCTGGTTTTTGGTTTTCCAACACTCAGTTGTATATGTGGTGCTGGGGTTCAAACCCAGGTCCTCAAATATGCCAGGCAAGCACCCTACCACTAAGCCACCTGTCCAGCCCCTATGCAGACATTTTTGAGAAACTGAATATTTAATTCTTTAAATCTCTATTCTACTTCTCTTCCCTTGCTCAAGAGAATATGCAATGTTTGTAGGGGAGAAATGCAGAAGATTCAAGAGACTGGGGTGTAGGCGATGTGGGGGTAATTCTGGTTTAAGAATATATGCATATCATATTGTTACCGTATGTGCATTTATGATTATACAATAGCTCAACTCCTTGATAAAAGTTTTTAAAAGAGAATATGCAAGTAATATTAGTAAATGAAAATATTTTCAAGTTTACCTTTGCTATTCTGAGGTCACAAGTATGTCCTTGAACTATTCTTGAAATCTTGCATTCTTATTGAAAGACACTCTGACTGGCAATGGGTGAGGAAATTTGGGACAGGAAAAATTCCATAAAGATTGGTCATAGCATACTACAAGTGACTGCCCCACTCCAACCAATCCCTTGAAGGCTGCCTCATATCTCTCTCTCTCTCTCCCTCTCCTACTGCGAAAGTACCTAAAATGAGAAATCTGTAATTCTCTTACATCACGCTTTCCCCTGGATGATTAACTACTCTATGAGGTCAAGCAGCTGGTAAGATATACAAGAGTCCTCTTCAATACAAGAGAAATTTGAAAGGCTTGTCGATACAGTGCATTATTAAGAAATGCAAGCATCCGTATATGTTTGAGCCTGACCTCATCCACAGGTGTTAGCATAATTAAGGGTAAAACTTGTCACTGGCAGACTTATTACCTAGAATCAGTCAAAGACATCAAAATGAGCTTCTGCCTCCCATAAAAAAACACCACACCACCATGCCTGTGAACTTCAACCCCACCATTTCAAATGTGAACTTCTTCACAATTCTCACCATTGACGCTGGACAGGAGACCTTGACGCCCCCCTCCCCTCTCTCATGTACTCTTATACTCTCATGCATATGCTACTGAACAGACTCTCAGAGATGACCCACCTGTGGCGTGAGTTTCCCAACCCTCTGGGTGATGGGCTCATTCATCACAACTTCCACTTTGCAGGCATCTTTCTCTTTGGGGATGGCAAACTTCAGGTCATCTCCTGACAGAAAGGCAGAGCTGCCCTTCATCACCCTTACCCCACGGTTCAGGCTGATGAAGGTGGGGCTGGCCCAGTTCAGGAGCAGCAGAAGCAGCAGGGTGCTGAGGCCACCCCAACCTGGAGTGCTCATGTTGACAGGGGCCAACTCTCTTCCAGCCACTGCAAATCCCTTCAACAAAGGAGGGCTTCTGAGTTCCTTGGTCGGCTCACAGTCCAAGGGGCAGGGCGAGGGGTGCGGACAGTGTGCCCCAAGATCTTAACATGCCCCTTTCATTCCAGACAAAGACAAGGAGGCCTTTCAGGCAATCCCTGGGCTTTTAATAAAACTCGCTGATCACTTCTGACAACGCCGCCAGCAAGATTAATGTGCCTCCCAAGGGCTTTCTAATCCTGCAAATGGGAAAAGGGGTTAGGAGAAAGGAAAAGAGTTCCTGCAGCTACTCCAAAGATCATCACTGACAAAGGCATCTTTCATCAAACCTATAATTTCAGCTGAATTAAAAACAAGTAAACTAACTTGACCTCCAGGCCCATCTGAAAGGCAAGGCAGTCATTTCATTACCCGACTTGGAGCTGTTGCTTCCGGATGCAGCAGACCCCAACTGGGATGTCACCTGTGTGGTCCAACAGGAGACAGGCGGCCTCCCTATCAAAGTGTGCCAGTCAGTTCTGTGAGTTCAGAGAAAGCCGCTGAACTCTTTGCTTCCATTCCTTATTTGTTAAATGAAGACTGCAATCTAATTTGTGTAGGAGAGCTGATGGGATTATTTGCACGCTGCTTGAAAGCAAGAATAACTCTGAATCAATACAACCCAACTAAGAAACAGGCTTAACAGTTGGTTTCACTGTCGGACTTTGCCAGGCCACAAAGATACCCTAAGACATGCCTGAGTGGAAACTGGAAAAAACATATTTTTTTCTAAGTGAGCATTCAAGCTTTTGGTTATATGTTAAAGGGACCACGAATTGTGTGGCACAGCTTCAATATACAGTTAATGATACGAAGTATGTATATTGTGTTTATCTCATCTACAACACCAGTTATTGTATATGTACTCGATTTGCACAGATGGAGACTTTTTTCTTCTTCCCCCACTTAGAATTTCAAGATTATTTCTCTGTTCTATAAGAACTGAAAAGACTTTATTTAAAGTAAAATGCATTGAAGTATATCCTTATGTTCAGAGTATATTTAGGTGAACCAATGGTGGTTTGTTATACCCATAGGAAAACCTTACATTTTAATAATTTTGATAATTTTTTGGCATAACCAGTAGAAACTGAAATAAACGTCTCACAGAGGGTGTGCACAAAAATGCCTCTGGCCCCCCAAGCCAGACCCTGAACTGCCTGTTCTGCATGCCTCCTTATGCCCACCACGGCCACAAGCACACCTCCAGTAGGAAGATGGTGCCAACTCTAGAGAAAAAGCCCTGATGTGCACATGAAAGACATAGGACTGGGAATCACGTTTCCAAAAATAGGTATAGTGGCCAAAGAGATTGTGTTAACACTTGTGGTGGCAAATATCTCACCAAAAAAAACCAAGAGCACTTTGAAAAGCAGAGTTTCCTTGCAACCTGGGAGAGAATTGTGAAGAAACTACAGCCGACAGCAGAAAAACTCAAGACTGCCAACGACTTTCCAAACAGCGCTTTGATTGAACATCAGGAAGGCGAGGGGAGAGCAAGCACAGCAGCCCTAAAATTGGAAGAAAGGAAATTAGTGGTAGGAAGTGTCGTGAGCAACATCTCAGGACATGAAAAAGCAGAATGAGAACCCATCATCACTTGGGACAGGAATTAAGACAAGGTCAGTCTATGCTGCTTTTCTTTTTCATTACTGTGTTTAATCATCTTTATCACAAACATTTTACATGCAACTATTTCAAAGTGCTAGTTTAATTAGGATCATCTTTTTGGTTGATGAGTAAATGTGTTTGTGCTAATTTTAAAAATGCCTCTATTGGGGCTGGAGCGGTGGCTCAGCGGTTTCAGCACTTGCCTGGCAAGCACGAGGACCAAGGTTCAAACCCCAGCACCACGTACACAACTAAGTGTTGGAGTAACGAAGGCCATGTGAAAAACTAAATAAAGTTGTTTCTCTCTTTCTCTGTCTCTCTCACTGTCCCTCTCTCTTAAAAAAAAAAATTAAATAAAAAAATGCCTCTATTATCACCTCTAATACATCAATGAAAAATGCATTCCAGTGTCACTGTTTGAAACTTTTCCCTTTTGAGGAAGCCAGAGGGCGTGCATGCTTATAGATTAGCCTGATTTTTATGGTGTCAGTCACACACTCCCACTGACCCTGTTGCCCACAATCAGGCTGAATTAGTTTGGCTTATTTGTGCAAAAATGCAAATTTGGTTGTTGAACTTTCACAAAGTAGAAATCTTTTTCCCATTTACACTTGGCACCTAAATTCATACAAGAAAGCAATACATTTAGAGATTCTTAAGAGAATCATCAGGGTCTCCCCAAACTGGGAGATGAGAGGGTAAACTTTGCTCTATGAGATTTGAACGTGTTAAATCAACACATAAAAATAGCAAGGATCCTACCATCTCCTGCACGCTTGTCTCGGTCTCCTCTACCGGACTTGCCTATATTGCATGACTTTAATAGTGAAGATGGACCAGTCCTTGGACTGGTTTTGTGTCTACCCTCATCCTAATGTTCTCATTTCTTGGCTTTAAGTACCACTTAAATGTCAATGAATCTGTTTTAATCAGTTTAAAAAAAGAAAAAAGAAAAACTTGACAAGAACAGTTCAAGTAGAAACTTTATGTGGGCTCACGGTTTTAGAGGTCTCAGTCCATGGTTGTTGACTTCAGAACTCTGGACCTGTGGTGAGGGCAGAGCATCATGGCTGAAGGACATGGCAAAGGAAAGCAGCTCAGGACATGGCAATCAAGAAGCAGAGAGCAACTGGCCCACCAGGGACAAAGGTGTGCCCCCAGTGACCTACCTCCTCCAGCCACACCCTTCCTGCCTATAATTACTGCCTAGTGAATACATATCTGTGGATTAATGCACTTAGTAGTTTAAGGCTTTCATAACCCAATCCCACTTCTGAATGTTCTTGCATCATCTCACGCATGAGCTTTTGGGGGACACCTCATATCTAAACCATAATAGAGTTCCAAACCTATCAATCTAGCATGGACCATCCCCCCTTAACTTTAGATTTATGAATACAGCTCTGCTTGGCCTTTCATTCCCTACGTAGCCAAAATCAAGCTCTCAATCCTCCCTCCTTTGGTCTTACCTAAGTTAAATGCAACTCCAACAGTTTAGCTGTTTCTTGCTTTGTGTCACTCTTTATGACCAAACAAAAAGTCCTGTTGGCATTTTGTGGTAGACACACCTATGGGTAACCACCAATAATCCAGTAGTATCCAAAAGTTACTATCCTCAAAGTGCCAGTAGATCTTGTGACATTTCCAACCAGCAGGATAAGGCAAAGATCAGTGCTCATAGGTTACCATATAGAGAACTGTAGCTGAACAAGGTCAGAGGCTCTGATACTGCACTGGAGATCTACTACCACAACAAAATGACTCTGCCAACAACCTGGATCAGCTAGAAAGTAAATTCTTCCCAAGTCAGGCCTCCTGATATGAATGGAGTCCAGTCAACACCTTCATTGCAATCTGGTGACAACCTGAAACAGGACCCAGCCAGGTCATGATCTGATCCCAGACCAATGGAAACTGTGAGATAAGAAATTTAGGTTGGTTTTTGCCACAAATTTGGTAGTGATTTTATATAGCAATAGAAAGTTAATACAATCTTCCTTTAAAACATTTCCATTATCCAAAATGCTGCTTTTGTTATTATCACCCTCGTCCAAGGACCACCAGATCTGCTGGAGGACAGCAATAGACTCCTGCTTGAGCTCTGCTTTTCCTCCCCTTTAGGCATTGCTCTGATATATCAAAAAATATTTGTTAAATGAGAAAATAAATTGGAGAGACAATGTCTTAAGTTCCCTTATACAGACTATAATTTAAACCGGAATATAGCTATAAGGAAGGAACTGTCATCATAAGGGGCACCATCCTCATGGATCAAGACGTCACATGAAGGGGCTAGACTGGTAGCTCAGTGATTACAGCACTTGCCTGACAGCACTTGCCTGGCATGCACGAAGACGAGGGTTCAAATCCCATTACCACATATACAATGAAATGTTAGAGCAATGAAAACCACATGAAAAATTCAATAAAGTTGATTCTCTCTTTCCCTCTCACTATCATGTCACATGAATTTAGTTGTCACAATAGGACAGATGCAAAAAGCCCTTATTTGTTTGTTTGTTTGCTTGTTTGTTTTTGTGCCAAGCATTGGGCTGAGGGGCACTTTACCACTGAGCCACGTTCCCAGCCTTTTTATATTTTATTTTTGAGACAGGGTCTTGCTAAGTTGCTAAGCCTAGCTTTGAACTTACAATCCTACTGCCCCAGCCTCCTGAGTGACCAGGATCTTAATCTACAACATTGAGTTGAGATTTCTGACTCTGGAAAATGCCACACTCAGAGTCTTTGATGAGTTGACCAGTTAGTCAACTAGTCTTAAAATAGGGATTTAGGATAAAGAGAAATATGGAATCTTATGGGAAACACCCTAAGCTGTTGAGATGCAAAAAAAGTACGGTTGTAAATCTTGAGCAACATGCCCTTGGCCTGTGCCCTTGGCCCATGCCCTTATAAAATGAGGGAAATACACAGGTGCAAGAAAACTAGCACAAAATTGTGCAGCTCCACCCTGGATCTACCTCCAGCCTGGCCTCTGATACAGGCCTTCTATGAATAAGAATCCCCAGCCCAAGTCAAGGCTGCTTCTCTCTCTTGAGACAGCCCGCATACTCCCTTGAATGTGTATCTACCTTCATAATGTCTATGCCTTTGTCTGGCTGGTACTGAAATTCTTTTCTGTCACATATGCCAAGGACCCTGCTGGTCCTAAGCTGAATTCCCCTTCTGAGGAGAGAACTCCTCAGACCCTTCTCTGGAGACATCTCTTCTCCCATGACAGTTTTACCCAGGCATGACTTCCAGTCAAACACCAAAAAAGGAAGAGATACAAATCAAAATGTACCATACTTTGTCACTTTCTTCCCCTGCAATACTGAAACTCTATCCAACAGAGATAAAAAAAAAAAAAAAAAAAAAAAACAACAACAAAAAACAGCCCTCTACAAGGACACTTGAACAAGGACATTCATTGCAGTCTTGCTCCCAATGGTAAAAACTCCACACAAAGCAAATACCCATCAACGAGGAAATGGCTACATAGAGTAGGTCTATTTATACCTTAAAATATAATATGACTTTAGAACTAATATCATTCAACTTGGAGGAGTTTCCACAGGTATTGTGGAATTAGAAAAAACAAAACAGAGAACAATGTGTATGTTTTGCTTCCATTTGGTAAAATAACAATAAAAGCTGTATCTTTGAGCTGGAGCGATGGCTCAGAAGTATTGCACTTGTCTGGCAAGTGTGAGGACATGGGTTCAAATCCCAGCACCATGTACACAACCGAGTGTTGGAGCAACGAAGACCAGATGAAAAATTAAATAAGGTTGATTTTCTTTCTCTCTCTCTCTCTTAAAAAAAAGTATCTTTGTATATTCATAGATGTATATGGAGCTATATATTTCACATAATTATGTAGTCATGGAAACAAATATGGACAGCTAAGCCTGAGGTCATAAATAGGGCTTATCTAAAAGGGGCAATGTATTATGGGTAGAGAGGGGAAAGAAGAGGAAGGGAGGGTGCTATGTGAGCTAGTGATTTAGGATAAAGAGAGAAATACTAAATCTTGTAGAAAACACCCACAAGCCTTTGAGATGTGGAAGGCAGAATTGTAAAACTTGAGCAACACGCCTTTGGTGAGTACCCTTGACCGGTATTCTTGGCTGGCTGGCCCATGAGGGAAATATGCAGACACAGGAGAACTGGTGCGAAATTGTGCACCTCTATCCTGGACCCAACTCCAGTCCAGCCCCGATGCAGCCCTTTTATAAATATTGGACCCCCAGCCCAAGTGGCTGCTGCTTCTCTCTCTTGAGACAGCCCACATTCTCCCTTGAATGTGCATCTACCTTCCTGTATAAACCTCTGTCTAGGCCTCCATCTGGCTAATGCTGAAATTCTTTTCTGTCATGTTTGCCAAGGACCCTGCTGGTCCTGAGTTAAGGTCCCCCTGTCCTTGGGGAACTCCTTGGACACTTCCCTGAAGACATCTCTTCACTGGTGACACTATGGACTAAATGCTTCTGCTCCCTGCCCCCTTCACACACACCACATCAAATCCATATTTGAAATCTACTCTCTACTGAGGTGGGATCTGGAAATGAGTTCTTTGGGAAGGTCACCAGGTTTACATGAGGTCATAGGGTAGATTCCTCCTGCTGGGATCCTTATAAGGGAATGAGGAAACCAGAGATCACCTGTTTCTCTGCCATGGGAGGATGTGGTAAGAAGTATCCCTCTACAAACCAGAAAGAAGGCCCTTTCTGGGAATCGAATTGGCAGGCACCTTGATCTTTACCTTCCCAGCCTACAGAACTGTGAGGAATAAATTAATGATGCATAAGCCAGCCAGTCTGTGTTATTCTGTTATAGCAATCCATGCTGACTAAAATAGCAATATTTTTTAAAAAGGAAAAGCATGCAGTTTAAAAGCATGGACCTGGGGGGCTAGAGAGCTGGCTCAGTGGTAGGGCAGTTGCCTGGCAAACGTGAGGACCCAGGTTTGAACCCCAGCACCACATACACAACTGTCAGAAAAACAAAAACCACAGGAAAAAATAAATAAAATAAAATTGATCCTCTCTCTCATTCTTTTTAAAAAAATAAAAGTAAAAAATAAAAGCATGGAACTACATAATACAAAAATCACACGTGTGCATTTGTATAAAATTACACATAGTATGTAAGATGAAAAAGGAACTTAAAAGCAATTTTTTTGTATGTCAAGGCTTTGTAAAAGTCATTTTGTACAAAGGCATAGCAACACATAATCTAGGGCAACCATAGATGTGTTGGGGGAGAGGGGAGAGGGAAGGAGGATGAGGAGGGATCTAGGGAGACAGTCAACAACAAAAAAAAATATATAAAACTATTTTATGAACAAAAAATTTTTGGACAAAATTAAAGGCGTAATTAAAGACATTCTCTAACAAAAGTAATATAAAGAATTCTCTCTAACAGATAAACCTGTCATCATGTCATTATTTGCTTAACAGAAAATACATTTAAGAAAATCATTAATATAATTAGTTACCTGTATCAACCACCAAGGTACAAAGGGTGGATAAATCTTTCTTCTCAGATGTCACCATTCATCTAACGGGAGGACTCTGAATCCCAAAAGAAACTGAATGCAGCAAAATGGATAGGCACCCACAGGGTTTTACCCAACAGCCATCTCTAAAGGGTTTATCAGCAGTGTTTGTCAGGTATGTGGGTGTTCTCCTGGAATTCTCTTCCCCGGCCACCCACTCAACCAACAGCCAAAACAAAGCCCCTTTGGAGCCCCACAGATGTCTTGTATTCTATGGATAGGCACATAAAACAAGGGCTTTGATTCACAGTTAAGTTCCTGGTCTTGGTAGGTACTGTGAACCCATGGTCAGCCATTTCTAGATGGCTCCCCTGACTTTTTAAGACCAATCACAGCTTCCTTAACATCTCCATACTTTGAGAGCCAGACTTGGGTATATTGTGCATAAATCTATCTCAATGGAAGGGAAGCTATCTTAGAGGCTTTGTCATATTTTGCAAATTTGTGTTTAATAATTTTAATGTGTTTTGGTTTAATGCTTTCTTAATAAGAAGGGCAAGGTGCACCAACAAGAAACAAATCAATCCAAATCTTGTTTCATGTTAGCAATTTGGAATATTAATCTCCTCCCTGACTGATATATAATTTTATATATATATGTAATTTTTTTTAAGAGAGAGGAATAGAGTGGTGGGAGAGAGAATCAATTTTATTTATTTTTCCATCTGACCTTTGTTTCTCTGACACTTAGTTGTATATGTGGTGCTGGGGTTTGAACTCAGGCCCTCACGCATGCCAGGCAAGCTCTCCAACTGCTCAGCCACCACTCCAGCCCTCTCTGATATATTTTAAAAATAATAAAGCAATCATTTCCTTCCTTTATCTTATGGTAATTTACTACCACGTCCTTTTCATTATCTATCTGTGAAAAGAATGCCTAATTGTCCCACAATATCCTTTCTCACTTGCATTTTTTCGTTTTTTTTTTTTTTAAATGAACCAGGGACACTCTACCACTGAGCTATAATAGTGACCCTTCCTGTTTTATTTTTGAGACAGGGTCTCACTAAGTTGCTCAGGCTAAGTTGCTTTTTATAGTCTCCTGAAACGAAACCTCTCCTGCAATTAACAATGGCCATATGACCATATTCTGGACAAAGAGATTTAAGAAAAGATGTTACAGGCTGGAGTGGTGGCTCAGTGGTTAAGGTGCTTGCCTGGAACAAAGTGTCTGAACAATGAAAGCCACATGAAAAACTAAATACAGTTGATTCTCTCTCTTTCACTGTTCTGTCTCTTTCACTGGAGCGGTGGCTCAGCAGTTAAGGCTCTTGCCTGGCATGCGCAAGGATTGGGGTTCATACATGAGCTAGCACCATGTACACACACAACAAAGTGTAAGAGCAGCCAAGGCCACATGAAAAACTAAATTTAAAAAGTTGATCCTCTCTCTTTCTCTCTTTAAAAGGAAGGGAGGGAGGGAGGGAGGAAGGAAGGAAGGAAGGAAGGAAGGAAGGAAGGAAAGAAGGAAGGAAAGGTGTCACATGGCGCTTCTGAGAAATCTTCTATAAGGGAAACTGTATGTCCCTTGTCCCTTTTTCTTTCTGTCTCCACCCATCTTGTTGCCCAAACTGGCTGGCTTGAATGTGAGAAATGTGTCATCCCATAGGTTGGCAGAGCTGGAAGCTAGAAGGAGCCTGAGTCTCTGGGACATTTGCAAAGCAGTCACCATACCAGCCCATTTCCCCAGAATTTTACATGACAAAAGAATGTAAACTCTCCTGTTTAGCTTACTATTATTTTCAATTTTTGTAGTTGTTGTTACCTATGACTTAATATTAATTACATCTTTAATATTCACTTTATCCTTCAAGTTTTTGCATTAGCTTAGCCACCAATCAGCTAAAGATTGCAACTTCTTACCTAACATCCTATGGGACAGTAGCTCATCCTCCAATTACATCATAGTAAGTTCTTAACGGGGGGATAAGGTCAAAGCCCAAGTCCTCATGTCCATCTATCAGGGAGAGGCAAGAAAGAACAAGAAGGAAATCTATTTCAACGGCTCCCAGCACCACAGTGCTGTGGAATGACGAGACCTGAATTCTGAAGATCTGAATCCTAATCTTGACTCTCATGACATCAGTTTCCTCTTTCAAAAATGGAATCATCCACCCTGACTCCTCCAAAGTTTCCCTGTGCTAACAAATGAAATAATCAGTGTGAAAATATTTTCTTGATTATAAAGCCCCATATGACTGTAACATTATGATTACAAAATATACCAGAGGTATAAGTCAGTAAAGCTTTCTCAGGAAAAATAAAATGGCAGAAATTGGGCCTTATGAAGGTGGCAAAATTGGGTTCAATAAACTTCAAATAAGGTGTGTGTCAATGTTCTTCCTCATAGTCTTAAGACAGGATGCATAGCGACTGGAACAGTGGCTCAGAGGTTGGAGCACTTGCCTGGCATGTACAAGGACCTGGGTTCAAACTCCAGCACCACATACACAACTAAGTGTCTGAGAAACAAAGACCAGATGGAAAAATAAATAAAAACATATTCTGTCTTTCCCTCTCTCCTCTCTCTCTCTACCTCTCTCATTCTCTCCCTTTAAAAAAAGAAAGACAGGATGCATAACAAAAAACTGAGTTCCTCAAGTGAGCTTATAAAATAACTTCAGCCACAATGGACTGACTTTGATTCTGCAATAGAAACAAATCCTGTCTTTGCATCTTGTGTGGTTCAGCTGTTTCTCAGTAGTTTACAATCCTCATGTCTCCCCTACAAGTCAGTTCTGCTGTTACCATTTTCCCACTACTTTTTTCTTCACATGTAAATCATGTATTCTTTTTTTTTAGGGCAATGCAAACATCTTTAATATATAGTTTCAACAGCTCTAATAACGTTACTGCCTTCAGAATGCTCTCTCACCCTCTCCAGGCCAGCTGATCATGTTCCCTGATTTATTTTTTTATTTGTTCAACATAGCCATACATTTAGGAGGGAATCGTTGCCATATAATCATGATCACATGCATAATGACAGAGCAAACTAAGGCTGATGCCAGTTCATGATCTCCCCCTTTTGGGTTCCTCCTGATCCCATGTTTCCGCTATTTTACCCCTGTGTTAGTTGGGCTTCTCATGGAAGTCGAAGGTTCCCCATTGGGTTGATAACCCCCTACTCCCTCCCTCCAGCTGCTTTGATGACCTCTTATTCCCACTCCCCCTCCCTTCATCCTCCAGCATCATAGACAAGGTTCTCCCTGTTCGTGTAAAAATTCATCCATGTTGAGGATATTATTAACTTAGCCAACTTTCATTCTGTTTCTGATTGTATTCTAGCTTCCACATATGAGAGAAAACATTCAGCCATTGAGTCTCTGAGTTTGGGATATTTCATTTAGCATAATTTTTTTCCATCTCCATCCATTCGGCTGTAAATGCCATGATATTGTTCTAATAGCAGAGTAGACTTCCACTGTATATACACCATAGTTTTTTAATCCACTAGTCCAGTGAGGGACATCTGGGTTGTTTCCATAGTTTAGCTATAGTAAATTGAGCTGCTATAAACATTGATGAAGCTGTGTCTCTGTAGAACTTATTATTTTTTTAAAGAGAGAGGGAAATTGAGAGAGACAGAGAAAGAGAGAAACAACTTTAGTTTTTCACATGGCCTTCGCTGCTCCAACACTTAGTCATGTACGTGGTGCTGGGGTTTGAACCCGGGTCCTTGTGCTTGCCAAGCAAGCACCGAAACTGTTGAGCCACCGCTCCAGCCCCAAGCTGTATCTCTGTAATATGCTGATTCTAGCTCTTTTGGGAAAATACCCAGGAGTGGGATAGCTGGGATATAACGTGGTTCCAGCCCTAGTTTTTTGAGGAGTCTCCACACTGCTTTCCAGAGTGGCTATACAAGCTTGCAGTCCCACCAACAGTCTGAGAGTGTTCCTCTCTTCTCACAACCTCTCTAGCATCTGTCATTGTTCATAGTCTTCATTTTTGCCATTCTGACAGGAGTGAGGTGGAATCTCAGTGAAGTTTCGACTTGCATTCCTCTGATTGCTAGTGATATAGAGCATTTTCTCATATATTTATGGGCTTTTTGGACTTCCTCCATTGAGAAATTTCTATTTAGCTCCCTAGCCCATTTATTGATTGGATTATTTGTGCTTTTGGTGTTCAGTTTTTTGAGTTCTTTGTATGTTCTGGATATTAGCCCTCTGTCCAAGATATAGCAGGCTAAGATTTTCTCCCATTCTGTAGGTTCTCTCTTGACACTCTTGACTAATTCTTTAGCTGAGCAGAAGCTGTTAAATTTAATGGCATCCCATTCATTTATTCTTGGCTTTAATTCTTGTGCTATGGGAGTCTTGTTAAGGAAGGCAGTGCTGACTCCTATGTCATGTAGTGTTGATCCTATTTTTTCTTCAAGTAATTGTATAGTTGCTGGTTTAATTTCCAGATCCTTGAATCATTTTGATTTGATTCTTGTAAAGGGTGAGAGGTAAGGATACAATTTCAGTTGTGTGCATATGATTGTCCAGTTTGTCCTGAACCATTTGTTGAACAGGCTGTCCTTCTTCCACACTATGCTTTTGTCCCCTTTATCAAATATCAGATGGTTAAAGATTTGAGGGTTTGTCTTGGTATCTTCTGTTCTATTCCATTGGTCTTCATTTGTTTTGATACTAATACCATGCTTTTTTTTTTGTTTCTATAGCTGTATAGTATAATTTCAGGTCAGGAATTGAGACACCTCCTGCTTCCTCTTTCTTACTTAGTAATGTTTTGGCTGTTCTGTGCCTTCTGTTGTTCCATATGATTTTGAGAATTGCTTTTTCTATATCCATGAAGAATGCCATTGGTATCTTGATGGGGATTGCATTAAATTTGTATAGGGCTTTTGCTTTTAATAGAACCGCCATTTTGATTATATTGATTCTACCTAACCAAGAACATGGAATGCTTTTCCATCTACTCAGGTCTTCTGCAATTTCTTTTTTTAATGTTTGGTAGTTTTCATTGTAGAGGTCCTTTATATCCTTTGTTAGATTGATGCCCAAGTATTTTATTCTTTTTGAGGAAGTTGTGAATGGGACAGACTGATTTCTTCTTCCATGGAATTATTGTTGGAGTATAGGAAAGCTAATGACTTATGAGTGTTGATCTTATAACCAGCCACTTTGCTGCAATCGTTTATAAGCTCTACAAGTCTTCTGGTTGAGCTTATTGGGTCTTCTAGGTATAGGATCATGTCATCAGCAAATAGGGACAGTTTGACTTCCTCTTTTTCTATTTGAATTCCTTTGATTTCTTTCTCTTGTCTGATAGCTCGGCTAGGGTTGTGTGTGTGTGCGTGCGTGTGTGTGTGTGTGTGTGTTTAGATGGATATAGAGATACAATTGAGGGGAAAACATTATCAAACATTCAAGAACCATTGTACATATACTTAGTTATCCAGGGCTAATACCATATCATGGATGCCCAGCTTGGGTTCCCCCTGTTGTTGTTTCCCCCAGAAGAATTCCTGAGTTAAATGGATATCTTCTGGAGGATAGTGATCTTCTTCTGAGATGATTCCCGCATATTCCCTTTCTCCAGTCTCCTAGGAGTTCTTCCTACACCCTACACCCTCCCCGTTCCCCTCCCTATGCCTCCAAGTATCCTAGGGAGTCATCTCCCTGTTGCGTTGAGAGTCATACAATTTGAAGTTATTGTTAGCTTAGCCATCTAACATACTGCTTCCCCATGTATTCTAGCTTCCACAGATGAGAGAAACCATTCGGTCCTTGAGTCTCTGAGATTGGGATATTTCACTGAGCATAATTCTTTCCATCTCCATCCATTTGGCTGCAAAAGCCATCATATCGTCTTCTCTAATGGCCAAATAGTACGCCATTGTATATAAGTACCAAAGTTTTTGTATCCACTCATAGAGTGAGGGGCATCTGGGTTGGTTCCATAATCTAGCTATAGTAAATTGAGCTGCTATAAACCTTGATGAAGCCATATCACTATAATATGCTGATTCTAACTCTTTTGGGAAAATACCCAGAAGTGGGATAGCTGGGTCCTAAGGTAGATCCACCCTTAATTTTTTGAGGATTCTCCACACTGCTTTCCATAGTGGCTGAACCAATTTGCCGTCCCACCAGCAGTGTAACAGTGTTCCTCTTTTCCCACAGCCCCTCCAGCATCTGTTGATGTTGTAATTTTTCATTTTTGTCTGGCTAGGGTTTTAATGACTATATTGAATAAGAGTGGTGAAAGTAGACATCCTTGTCTTGTTCCTAAATTCAGTGGGAATGCTTTCAGTCTTTCTCCATTAAGCATAATGTTGGCTATGGGTCTGTCATAGATGGCTCTTACAAAATTAAAGTATCTTCCTTTGCTCCCTATCTTCTCCAGATTTTTTTTAGCATAAATGGGTATTAAATTGCTGCATCCATTGAGAAAATTACATGATTTTTATTTTTAATTATGTTTAAGTGGGGAATTACATTTATTGACTTGTGTATGTTGAATTATTCCTCTTTTTGTAGGGATTTGAGTTGGAGCATAAGTCTATTTGTTAGGTCTCTTTCCTGATTTTTGATGAAGGCATTCAGTGCTATAAATTTACCTCTTAAGAATACTTTTACACAACCCAGAGATTTTGATTTTGATATTTTATTTCATCATTCTCACTTGTTTCCAAGAATTTCTTGATTTCTGTTCTCATTACCTCTTTTATCCATTCTTCATTAAAGAGGGTCTTATTCAATTTCCTAGTATTTGAGTAGTTTCTGTTGTTTTTCTTGCTGTTTATTGCTAAGATCATACCATCTTGGTCTGACAGGGTACATGGGACTATATCAACTTTTTTACATTTGTTAAGGTTAGCTTTGTGGACTAGAATGTGGTGTATTTTGGAGAAAGATCCATGAGCTGCTGAGAAGAAGGTAAACTCAGCTGATTTGGAATGGAATATTTTGTAAATGTCTGTTAAGTCCAGTTGATTTATAGGGTTGTTTAGGTTAGAGATATCTTTGTTGATTTTTTGCTTCAATGATCTGTCTATTGTTCAAAATGGTGTAGTAAAGTCCCCCAGTATTATTGTGCTGAGATTGATGAGGGGTTTAATGTCCTTGAGTACTTTTTCTATGTATTAGGAGGGTTGTAATTGGGGGCATAAATGTTAACTATCTTTGTCTTCTTGATGAATTGTTCCTTTTACTATGATATAGTGAACTTCTTTGTCCTTTCTGACTAGATTTTGGTCAAAATTAACTTTATTGGATATAAGGATCACAACACCAGCTTGCTTTTTTAGGCCACAAGCCTGGTAGACATTTTGCCACCCTTTCACCTTCTGTCTTTTTTTTTTTTTTTTTTTAAAGAGAGAGGGACAGTGAGAAAGACAAAGAAAGAAAAAAACAACTTTATTTAGTTTTTCACATGGCCTTAGTTGCTCCAACACTTAGTTGTATACGTGGTGCTGGGGTTTGAACCCGGGTCCTTGTGCTTGCCAGGAAAGCGCCAAAACCACTGAGCCACCACTCCAGCCCCTGTCTATTTTTGATGGTGAGGTGTGTCTCCTGTAGGCAGCATATTGTTGGATTTTGTTATTTGATCCAGTAAGCCAATCTGTGTCTTTTGATTAGGGCATTGAGTCCATTCACATTCAGAGTTAGAATAGATATGGGAATCTGGGTCCTTGACATTGTGACTATTGCTGTGTTTTGCACCACCTTGGATATGCTTTAGCGTGTTACGTGATTATTGACTTTCTTCTGTTTAAGGGTTTTGGAAGTTATTTGTGTGTTCCTCTGAGTGAAGTATGTCCTTGAGAATTATCTAGAGCACAGGCTTTGTGCTCATGTACCTTGCTAGTTTGAATTTATCATTGAAGTATTTAATTTTTCCTGTCACATTTAAAGCTAAGTTTTGCAGGATATAGTATCTTTGGCTGAAAATTATTTTCTTCTAAAATTTGAAAAATACCATTCCATGTTCTCCTGGCCTTTATTGTCTGATCTGAAAAATCCATAGTGATCCGAATTGGTCTGCCTCTGAATGTGATTTGGTGTTTTTCCCTTGCTGCTTTTAGGATTCTTTCCTTGATTTCTCTGTTATCCATTTTATAAATGATGTGCCTTGGTGAATTCCTCATTTGGTTAGGTCTGTTTGGTGTCCTATAGGCATCTTGAATTTGATTTTCTGAATCAATTCTGATATCCAGAAAATTCTTCTTGGCAATTTCATTTAGAAGATTCTTAATGCCCCTTGTTTGTTGTTCAATGTTTTCTTCAAAACCAATTACTCCCATGTTATTTCTTCTCATCTCATCAAATACTACTTGGAAGTTCTGTTCATGTTCATTCAACTTCTTTTCTTATGTGTCCTCCTTGATCTCAATGTTGCTCAGCCTGTCTTCATTGTCTGATGTTTGTTCTTCGAGAGCTGAGGTTCTATTTTCTAAGGAGTTTACTCTAGTATTAGTATCTTCCAAAGAGCTTTTGATTTGGGTGACAGTATTTTTCAATTATAAGAGCTCTGATACATCTCTTTTCAGAATGTCTAGCTCTTTATATATGTGGTCTCTCATCTCCTTATTTCTTTCCTTAAATTTTCTTTTAATTCTTTGACTAAATTACTAATCATATTGTTGATACATTTTCTAGGTTTACATCTAAGACCCTGACCATGGACACCTCGGATGGAGACTGTGGGGTTGAGGTGGAAGATTGTTTCCCTTTCTCCTCATTTTCAGTTACAGGGAGTGTGGGTTGAGGTCCAACACTGAATAATTCTCTTGGGACTTTGTTGATGGCATTGGAGCTTTTTATCTCTTTGCTTTTTGGGCTGGGGTACAATTTGAGTAGCACAGTACAATGGCTGGCACCCCAATCTGTGACCTTTAGGTTTTCTAATACCTCAGGGGATAGGGGGTAAAAGTCAATAAGTGCAGCCATTGCATACAACAAATAATGTCGATTGTAGCTGTTACAGTGTTGATTAACATCTATAGGAGCAATCGGATTAGCGGTTTTCTTCCTTGATTCTCTCACACTATACCTGGTTAGCAAGCAAATACCCATTTTCAAGTATGGAGTTCACTTCAATCTACCAGAATCCCTGTAGGTGAGGGAAAAAAAGAGCAAAGGGAATGAGGTAGGAAGGTAGTGTGGAACTTGTGAATTAGGATATAGAGCTACAATATAGTAGAGATGACGTAAGCTATTCTGCTAGAAGTAAGGAAAAGATAGAAATGGGATGAGAGTGGGGTAATGACTTTGAGGGAGGATGAGAGAAATCAGAATACAGCTTAGGAATTGACAGAGTAAAGGGAAGAAGGGGGTAGTAAAAACTGGGGGGTCTTTTCAGCCCAAAGAGACTGAGGACTAGTTTGCAGTATTGCACACCACCACAGGTCAAACCCCAGCCAGAAATATGGACACAGCAGTCAAACATAAGAAGTCACAGTGACAGTAAAAAAACAACCACACAAATGAACAAACAAACAAACATAAATACATACACCAAGAAATTCCAATTTCAAGAACAACTACAGCAAAAAAAAAAAAAAAAAAAAAGAGTTGGGAAGGTTCTGAGTTATTATTGCCGAGGTCAAAACGTACCATGGGGGTGTGTGATCATAGCTGACTTCTAGATAGAATAACTTCCCATTTGAATTTGTTGGAGGGAATGAGTTTTGGTGATCTCAGCTGACAGTGAGATTCCCAGAAGGCCTTCCAGTATTTTTCTCCTATAGAGGAGTTGCAAATATTCACCTTTCCTGCTTCCTGTGAGAACAGACTTCAGGGCCACCCGAGTTGCACTCTTGGGCAGTTTAGTGTTTGCCTGCCCAAACTCCTGTCCCACTTTAGCCAGGGACCCAGGAGCCACTGGGAGTCTTGTGGATCCTGGTGCAGCTGTAAGGGACTCTTGCTATAGCAAGGAGAGTGGCCGGCCTGGACTGAGCTCACCTTGGACCATTATTGCCCCAGTATTGGGTGTCTTGAGATTCCCACTTGCCCCAAGAGATGATGTGTCAGGCAGTCACAGCCCCAACAAGGGGAGGCAGACATGAAGGAGACACCAGCCCAGCTAGACCAGTGTTCGTGGAGGTCTCAAATGCAACGACTAGGGGGTGTAAGTCCAATCCCACTTGGAGTGCCCAGGACCTAAGGGACCACTTCTATTTATAAAATTTAGCATCTGAAAGTAGAGGAAAGCACTGGATCCTTCGGTTCATAGGTCCCTGAGGCTGATGCTAGCCTCTGCCCCACCTGAGTTTCAGGCAGTATCTGTTGGATCTGCAAGCCCAACCCCCACCCCCTAGGCTGTTTAGGCCCTGTTGAGCAGAATCCTGGTTGCTGACTCCACCTGCAGATCGGGTGCGTAATGGGATGTTCCGGAACCTCTAAAGACCAGACCAGTAGGGAGGGTGCACCAGGCCCACACAGCCCCCAGGGGAGACAGTCAAAGCACTGGGGGCCTGGAGCCACTCCTCTGAACTGCACTCCCTATTCCTGTCTGTATCTTGTGGTTTGGGGTTCACTGTTCACAAAGCGGTTTCTTGTATTGCCCTCCAGAAGGTTTCAAAATGAAGATGCCACCCCGCTTCTCCACACGATCAGATTCAGCAGACTCTAATTTGTGTGTATTAAAGCAGATCCTAGTTTCCTGCCACCGTTGCACCCTGGGGCACCAGGGTCCCACACCCAGGCTCAGCTGAGTGGAGTGCGCACCACTGCGTCTGAGTTTATTTAAGTGTGCGCAGCTTCCTCCCCTCAGGGGCAAATTTTCAGCTTGCAGCCGCCTGGGTAGTTAGCACTAGAAAGTTATTATTTGGGATTTCCTATACTTTCAGCTTATTCATGGCTCCATGTTACTAAATTTCCTTCCTTGGATAGTAATGAATTTGAGGAGAAATTTTGGTATCCACCCACCTTACAGTAAGGCACTTCTCCCAATGTGGGCATTCTGCATTCACGGAGAGCTTTTTCATTGAGCTCCACCATGGGTCGCCATGATGAAACTCCTAAATCATTTGTTCTAAGCATACCTAAGTCAATAAAGATGTGCGAAAAAATGTTATGAAAAGAGGAAAAACAGACTGCTTTGAATTCTTTCTTATAAAAATTCATGTTTTCCTTATCCAAACTTTTTTTCTTGCAGAATTTCATGAACTGAAGAAAATAATTTAGTGACATTTCATTTGGTGGAAATGTGTGCTCGTATTTATTTCATCATTATACATTCGACTTAACCACAGGAGCAAGTATTCTTCACGTCAGTTAAACATGACACTCCTGTCAGTAATGTGAGATCATCTGTGTAAGAGAAAAAGAGAAAAAAAAAAAACAAAAAACAAAAAAAGCTGGATTCCAGCTAAACTCCAGTCTCTCAATGCCATGGGAATTCTTGATGGTCTGTAGTAATGGGGTGTCCTGATGAGAATAATCTCTACTATTCTTCCTCTCTGGAATTTTGCGGTGGTAGCTACACAACACAAGACAAGTGCAATCCCACTTCTATGCCCATCCCGGACACCAAGATATCAATCACATATCCTGTATTTTTGCTTATTTTGCATTTTGCAGAATTCATTTATGGCCTGATATTCTTCTCTGTAATTATTACCATTTAACTAAAGATGACATAAGCAATAGAACCATTTCATCTTCCACATGTGTGTATGTACATGTGAGAGTCCTCCTGATCCACAGCTTTAGATCTTAAAAGTACCCTAAAGTCATCTAAGAAAGAAAATAAACTAACAGAAAAAATAGCATTTTATATTAAAAAAAAAAAGTCCCCTCAAAATAATCCATTCCAACCCACCTAACCATACAGGTTTTTAATTCCTTGACTACAATGGTAAAGAAAGTCCATAAAGATGTTCTACCTTCTACTTCACAGTAAAAACTTTAAAATCCAATTCAGAATAAACTTAGAAGCCATCACAGTATTTTTATGTGTTTTTAAAATCATCACAATTTTCATACAAATAAATGTCAAAGTAATTCATATAAATTCTATTTTAAAATCACAAGCATAATACCTGCAGCTGAGTATAATTATCCATCCATAAGACAACTAAATTGAATCCCAAGCATAGGTGACACATTGATTCACCAAGAGACACCAAACTGCAAATTGGAACTGTATCTTCAGGGAACAGTTAGCCACCTAAACTAGAGAGAGTGGCATTCTTCTCAATTTTTTGGTTGTGGAAATCACCAAGGACTTCAGATTCATTGCCTCCTTCAACCTGAAAACTCCCTGAAGCAGAAAAGTCTACTGGTTGCTTGTTAGAGCAACAAAGAGTGAACACTGTTCACACATGACCCCAGCCACTCAGGAGCAATGCTGAGGGGGAGGAATTCCCACCAAGGGCTCTTTCCTTCTCCATCCTGACAATCCCATTGTGTTCCCTCCAGCACTGAGCCCTGAGCCACACTATGAAAGCAGCATTGGGAAAACAACAGCAAAGCAGGCTGATCTCTTTCAAAAAGCTCATAATTTGAAAATAAAGTATCTTGAAATAATTATTTTTAAAAAGGAAGCTCATAACCTCTTACAGAGATTCAATTGCTCCATTGTCCCCACCCAAGGGTAGAAAGCCCTTGCAATCTTGTCAAACATATGACTTTCAAAGTGAATTTTCTCAGACTGAGAAAATACAATGACAAAAAGAAAAGACATAGCCTGTGACTTCTAAGATTTTTTTCTTTTACAAATTTTAGTATGGCTAAAATGTGACCTAATAATCATAATAAAAACTAATATTAACTGCTTATGAGATACCAGGTATAGTTCAAAGTGCTTTACATACATTGCTTTGTCCAATCTTTACAATGGTTTTAGGAGATAAATGTGATTTTATAGATTTGGAAAATGAGGTACACAGTGGTTAAGTAACTTTCCCAAAGTCATCAGCTTGTGCTTGTGCTTGCAATTGGAGCCCAGCTAACCCAACTCCAACAGCCCTGCACTAACTGCTGTGTTCTGCTTCACATTACACCAAAACCTTATATCCTGGACTTCACTAACCCCGGGTCCTTTCTCTACAGTGTGCACACCCTTAATAACCTCCTTTATGGTCCCACACAGCAATGGATGACTGTGGCAAGAGTTCATTTCACTGGAGGCTATGATCTCTAAAGGAAATAGCTGTTACTTGAAGGGCCTATAATTAACACACATGCCCTGTCAAACAGCATCTTAGTGTTCCAGCTCCTTGCCCTACAAGTGCAGTTTAAATGCCTCAAGGCAAACAGGCCACTTCCTAACTCCAGTCTACAAGATCAATAAAATACATATTGAGTTGGCTCATAACAGTTTCCTCCTCATGGAATTTTTTCTAAATTGTAATCTAAATCTTAGAATGTACGGTTTAAAAGGAACCTTAGAAATCAACTAGTCCATATCCTTTGTTTTACTTATCAATTTATTTGTTTTTTTTCTGAAAACAAGTTTTTTTTTCTTTTGAGTACAAAAGAAATACATGCTCATTCATTAAAGGGTAAAAATACAGCAACCGATGGAAAAAGAAATAATACATTTCCCAATGCCCAAAGAAAACACTTAGGCTTGTGTGTGTGTGTGTGTGTGTGTGTGCATGTGTGCGCACGTGCATGCACACAGTCTTTAAACTTAATTGGAACCATGCTACAAAAAGAGCTGTATATCATTCTTTTCTATTAACATTCTGTTGTAAGCATTTCCATGTCATTAAATAGTCCTTGTGATCTTGTTTTGAATCTGTGCGCTGTGTACACTATGTGAATGTGCCATGGTTTTTATATGCATCTCACTGTTAACACGAAGTGTTAATACTCTATCAAGAGATGATCAGGAAAAATCCTACATTATAAGTCAGTCTATTTTTCTGGGTTTTCCTTTTCATAGAATTATAATATTACAGGTGTAAACTTGTTTTGAGACTATGGATATACGCATTTTCTACAAAGAAGTTACCAATTTACTTACACCCTACCAACCTTCCTCACTGATGGCATTCAATAGTATTCCTTTTCATCTTTATTCACTTCCCAAGTGAAATGTATCCTGTCACTATTTTAATTTGTACTTCCTTTTGTTTAGTTGGGAGATTTAACTTTCTTTTCTGTTCTAATGTCCAGTAATCACTTGTATTTCTGTTTTACAAGCCCCTTCATGTTACAGAAAGAAAGAAGTCCCATGGCAGCTGAGTGACTAGCAGATCTCACAGCTGTCTGGACCCCAGGCTGGAGTGAAACCTCAGTTCTGACACTCAATCTGGTGCCCATGTCCCATGAAGCTTCCATATGTCACAGACACTGGGCTTAGAAATATCCTTTTCTCCTGGATCTTAAGGAGGCATTGACCAACTCAGGGCTACGACTACAGAGAGGGAACCCTGCCCCAGATTGTGCCACCAGGACCAGAGGAGAGGAAAAAAAATCTTTCCCTTCTACCCAGCTTCCATCCATCTTAGTTCATAGGCTGGGGTCCTGTGAATTGGACTGAAATAGAGATGAACAAGAAAAAACTATAAAGATTTATTTAATGTTAGTATTATTAGACATGGGAGCATTCACAAGGGAATGAAGACCAGAGGAAACATTAAGATGAATATTTTTATATTAGGTTCAACAAAGAGTGAAAACTTCTGCAGAAATGTGCTAGGACAAAGCCACATGAGCTGGGGGAGATTTTGCAAGGCCCATTGGTTCAGCTTCCTCTTGGTGTCCCTCCATCTTTGGAGGTTAGGGTGCTCCTTTCCTCTGGGTACAGGGAGAGCATCCTCACATAAGGGGTGAGGATTCTACTATTCAGAGAATGGCAGGGCATCCTTTCAGCACCTGCCATTTCTCAAATTCCTTTGGTTTAAAATATTCAATGTCCCGAGGTGTTATATCTTGGGGTATCATGTTCTGAATACCACCATGATCAAAAGAGGTAAGGACAGATGAACCTTTACTGCTACAAAATCTCATTGGGATTCTGTCCCTAGATTTTCAACAAATCAACACTTAGCTGGTTAATGAAAGCCATATCTTGCAAATTGTTCTCCTGAAAATGCATATTTTGGAGATGTTAAAAAATGTTCCACCCACTGTCACATTGCTGGTGAAACTGAAAACTGGTACAGCCACTATGGAAAACAGTGTGGAGACTCCTCAAAAAATTGGGGCTGGAACCGCCTTATGACCCAGCTATCCCACTCCTAGGTATTTTCCCAAAAGACCTAGAATTGGCATATTATAGACATACAGATTCATCAATTTTATAGCAGCTCAATTTACTATTGCTAGATTGTGGAACCAACCCAGATGCCCCTCACTTGACAAGTGGATTCAAAAACTTTGGTACATATATACAGTGGAATACTACTCGGCTATTAAAAGAAAATGATATTATGGCATTTGTAGCCAAATGGATGGAGATGGAAAAAATTATGCTAAGTGAAATATCCCAAACTCAGAGACTCAAAGGCCAAATGTTTTCTCTCATTTGTGGAAGCTAGAATACAACCGGATACAGTATGATAGATGGCTAAGCTAACAACAACCTCAACATGTATGAATTTTTACATGATCAGGGGGAACCTGGCCTTAGGATGCTGAGAGATGTGGGGAGGGGGGCAAGGAGTAGGGGAGAGAATAGGAAGGCTATCAAGGAGATCGGAGGGAGGGAGTATAGGGGAATAAACTCAGAGGGAAACCTCCAACTTCCATGAGAAATCCATTTAACATGGGGGTTTATTAAGAGAAAACATGGAACCATGGGGAACCCAAGGGGGGAAACCATGGAATGGCATCAGCCTTAGCTTGCTCTGTCATTATACATTTGCTCTTGATTGTTTGATAATGATTCCCTCCTAATTGTAAGTCCATATTTAACAAATTAATTTATAAAATGTTCCACCAAAAAAGGTCCTCTATATCCAAATACGTTTGAAGCATAGAATGCTAAAATCTCCTTTTAAAGATTCACAACATGATAGGATTGTAGTAAAGAGTCTAAGAAGTTCTACAGCAAGAAAATTATCCTAAGACTGCAACTTATAGAAAACGGTTTTTTTTGTTCTTTTTCATTAAGAAAAAAATAACAGGTTCTTTGAGATAATATTTAAGAGTCACTAGATTAGAGAATGAAGATAGTTGACATATAGGATGGCCAGGTGATATCTACAAAATTTCTGACCATGCATGATAAAACCATACTTAATGAATCTATATCCAAGTTCCAGGCTGTCCTTGGGAAACCAGACACCTGGCCAGTCTCTACTGAGGCCTTCTACTAGAGCTACCTTTGAAGTAGAGAAAACTGAATAGCAAGAGAAAAGATCTTGTACCCCCACTTATAATTCTGTTTTTAATGACTATTAAAGTTTCATAAACCATCAAAAGTATTTCCTTAAAGATTAGAAAGTGGCCGTAACTTAAATTTATTTTGCTTTCAGAAAGAGACAAGTTTCCACAACAGGTTGCTTTAATTAAATTAACTTAAACAGAATGAAAACCACTTTCATTCACTATTGCTGACTATACTCGCTTCTTTACCTGGGACTAACCCTGGGCGTGTACCCAAACTCACACCTCAGGCTTTCCCAGTCAGTCACCCTGACTGACATTTCTTTTCTTCTCCTGAGTAAATTCTGCATTTCTTAATAATTCACAGCTAAATACTAAATTATCCAAGAGTGAGATTGTGTTTAAATTCACATTAAATCATGTTCAGGAAATCATCTTTGACAGTAATGCTATTTTCAGAATACATCAGTGTTCTTTCCTTGGATAAGACACTTGTTCATTCACTGTGCAAACAATTGTTGAGTACCCACTTTGTGACAAGTGTTATACTAAGCACCGGGGCTATCATGACAAAGGAGGCAAAACCTTAGCTTCAGAGAATTTATCGGGTAGTTCAGAAAGGCAGACATGAACTACTGACTCGAAGGGTGGTAAGTGCTTTAATGGTCTGTGTACTGTATACTGTAAAAGGGAGGGCAACATTTGACTCAAGCCAGGCCTGGGGGTGCTTCCTAGAAGTGGAGAGAGTTCAATTAGAGGGGCTCCAGTGGCTCAATCAGTTAGCACAGTGTTTATAAGAGAGTTCAATTAGAAAAGTGAAACAGAGCAAAGGGCATGTTGAAGATGGAGAGAACGAATGAGGAATAATCAAAGAATCAACAAGTAGATGTTATGTCAGAACCAAAGAGTTTTGCCAGGCGCAGTGGTGCATGACTGTAATCCCAGTGGCTCAGGAGGCTAGGGCAGGAGGATCGCAAGTTCAAAGCCAGTCTCAGCAGCTTAGCGAGACCCTGTCTCAAAATTTTTTAAAATTAAAAAAAAAAAATAGGATGGGGTTGTTGCTCAGTGGTTATGCACCCCTGGGTTCAAGCCCTGGTAACCAAAAAAAAAAAAGAGTTTGTACATGAAAGAGTATAGAGACACCGCACATATCAAGTACATCAGGGTAACTAAGAGAGAATCCCTGCCCTTGAGAAATTGAGGTGCTAGGGGAAAGAGATTTGTTATCAGGTACCTGATAGTACAGAATGTATTTGCTGTGATAGCTTGTAACCAAAATGTTCTATCAGTTCCTCCAAACTTACTAGATACCCTTAAGGAAACTTCCACTCTTCAAATTGAAACACTTCATCAAGAAAAGGACTGTTCAGACATTTGGAAAAGTACCCAGCACTGCTCCGCAGGCAGTGCTATGTAACCCTGACTGACTCATGTGCCCTGGAATGACAGCTCAACTCACAGAGGCCTGTAATGGGAAAGACCCCCACCACCAATACTGTTCTTAGGAGATCTTCTAAAGGAGATGCTTCTGGTGACTCAAGAAACTTGATAAGTGACAAAAAAGCACAATGCTGTTTGAGCCTATGTCACAGTATACCAAAAATCAGAGTTCCATCCAGTTAGAAGTAGCTTCTGCAAATTTTGCATATAAAAATAAGCATGTGTTATTTGCTTATTTTCTGTATATACTGTTTCAATGTATTTTATCTTCATAGCAATATATGCAGTAAATTCTATTATTATTCGCATTTTTCAGCTAAGAAAACAGAGAAATAATTTGTCTAAGTCTGCAAATAAATAGTATATCTGGGATCCAACCCCCACAGACAGGCTCCAGATCCCAGGTGCCTGAACCCCACACTCTACACTTTAGCACACAGTAGTCACAGTGAGGAAAAGGGAGTTCAAGAACCTAAGGAATTTGCTGAAGGGTAAGAATTGGTTGACCTGGGCCTAGAGCAGTGGCTCGGTGGTTAAGGCACTTGCCTGGCATGTGCAAGGACATGAGTTCAAACCCATGTACACAACAAAGCACCATGTACACAACAAAGTGTCTGAGCAATGAAGGCCAAATGAAAAACTAAATAAAACTGATTCTCTCTCTCTCTCCCCTCACCCCCTCTCTCTCACTGTCCCTCTCTCTTAAAAAAAAAAAAAGGAGCCTGGAGTGGTGGCTTGGCGGTTATGGCCGTTGCCTGGCATGTGCAAGTACACGGGTTCAAACCCCAGCATCCACGTATACAGCTAAGTGTCAGAGCAACAAAAGCCATGTAAAAAACTCAATAAAAATTGATTCTCTCTCTCTCTCTCACTGTCCTTATCTCTTTAAGAAAAAGAAAATGAAAATAATCTTCTGATTTAACAGTACTGAAAAATGGCAGCGGGTGGGGTGGGACAGGGTTTGTTCCTCTGATGCGGGATTGGAGCTAAAGAGAAAGAAAAGGTAGAGCCACCAGACCTCTTCCACCATTTCCTTGAGCAAAGCTCTATTCTGCTTTGGACTCTGTTTCTTCATCTGCAAAACAAAAATAATAATCAATAACTTTCAGGATTGTAAAAATAGTTAAATGTGATACTATCAGTACATGTAAATCAAAGTCTCTTGCACACATGCAGGCTCAACCAAAACTGGTTCCATTCTTCCCTTTTCTCCCCCAGATCCACGGAAGAAATTTTTTTCCAAAACTTATTTTAAAATCCACCACTGTAATGGTGAGTGCATGTCATTGAACACTTGTCAACACTCACAGAATTTGCAAAGCAGAATGAACCCTAATGTAAATAAACAATAGGCTTTGCTCTTAATAACTGGCTCTTCCATGGTAACAAATGTGCCACACTAATGCAGGAAGCTAATAACAAGGGCAGCTGGGGGGCAGGAGACTGGGAGGGGTAGGGGAACTCTGTACTTTCCACTCAATTTTTCAGTAAAACTTAAACTTTTCCAAACATAAAGTTTATTAATTTTTTAAAAATGTACCCATTGAGCCATCCTTTGACATGTCTTATGAATTAGGTTGAATTGACTCTTTTGTGACCTCCAAGCAGAGACAGAACACTTTCTATAGAGCAGTGCAAGGCCATAATAACAAAAAAGAAGCAAAGAAAACCACAGTGGGCTCCTGCTCCTCACACTTCTTGGCATTTAGGGACTGATTCTAGCCATGTTATAACTCCATTCTTTCTGGGGATCTGCATGTCCCCAGCTACTCAAGTGCCATTGGTCTCATGGGACCACATAACATTCCCCACATGTGAACACACACCCATGCCAGTGTTGGTCCCAGTGCATGTGTCTGACTCCTGGTGGCTTTCTAAGCCTAATGACATTAAGAAAAGTGAAACTTCATCTGCTTACTTTGGAAGAATTGGGGGAGAGGCTGTAGAAAGTGAGGGGTGGGAGGATGTTCTCAGGCAGTAGGATTAAAAATGTTTCAAATTCCAATTCAAAAACAAAATTTCCATAAAAGTCACATGCCGAAAAGAAAGAATCTGAACGTCTGATTAGATGCCTCATTGTTGAATAAAGATGTGCAGAAGGTCAGTACAATGTATAAGAACTATGTTGTGTAAGAATTGCAAATACCAGTAAGTAGAAAAATGTTTTTAAAGAAAGAAAAAATATGTAGCACACAAGCAAATCTTGGCTCAAACACTTTCTTGAAGTCTCCAAGACATAAACAGACTATATTCAAAATGTTGGTTTGCAGTTTGTCAAGAAGTGGGAACATATTTTCCCTAGGCACAATGTCCAGACCAGCTGACAAATGCAGTTCAAACTGTGATATCCCTGGAAATTGCATAAACTCATCATGGTGGAAAACATACCAGCACGTCTGTCCTGTAAAGTGTTCATCGGAGGAGTTGAGACACCTTTCCTGGGCTTTGCTCTGTTCGGGACAAATGCCAGGGCACCATGCATGGGACCAGAGCACTGTTTACATAGACCACTGTGTGATTAGTGCCCCCGGAGTACTACAGCTTGGGGCTCACTCCCACCAGCTAAGGAAAAGAGGCTGAAAAACAACATCACTGCCATCGCTTCAGCCCTGCCCCACCACCCTGGAAAGAAGCTAACAGTCCTGCAAAGACTTATAAGGGTCTGCACTGTTCATGACAAGAGGCAGCCCACCAAGGTGAAAGGGTTTAAACTAAGGGGTCCTGTCTCCAGATGCATATCACAATGACCCAGCAGTACTCCCAGAATTTCTAACTCATCTAGGTGGAGCCAGATGTCTGAATGTAAAAGTCCCCCAGATGATTCTAATGAGGACAAAGGACTAAGAACCACTGCTGTAAAGAACTGCATTTTATTTTCCTCTCCTCCAAGTATAAGGAGCTTTAGTACCCAAAGACTGAAGTTAGATTATTGGTCTAATCATCAGACCTTGTAAGTCTCTAGGTCAGGGCAGAGAAAGGTAGGGGGACCATGGCTGGGGATGCTACCTCCAGAATCAAACAAGGAAGAGATTAAAAGCAGGATCCAGCGTTGAGGTGATGGAGGGAGGGTTAAGGAAGGGAAGAGAAGAGAGAGATCCCAGACATAGAGGGTCTCACACACAAGTGAAGAACGGCAGGGAGCCCCACATCCGGCATCATAGGGGCAAGCTTTCCTTGACAGCCTGGTGGATGGCCATTTTCAGGAAGCCAGTCACAAGTATAACATGTACATGCAAAAAGTCAGTGGCTTCATGAATTAGCAAAATTGTCAGAAAGGAATCAAAGTCTAAAATTAAAGAAATTAACATAGTTTAATTACAGTTTCTACTATGACTAATTCCTGTTGCATTTTAACTTTTCTCTTGTGCAGTGATTCTTGAAAGACGTAGATAAAAAGGTTTTCCTTGCCCCACCCCCTGCAGTATGATACTTCAGGGTGAATAGAAATGAATATGTTTGAGTTTAGATAGGAAGTAGTAGATCTCCCTACCAATTTATAATTGATGACATTAGAAGGAAATTTGAGGCTCTCAGCTTCATTATCTGTTGCAAAGCAAAAACTTCAAAGCTTCTGGTCTATGAATTAAAAACCTCACACATTCTTCCAAAGTGTAATTCCCCTCTCTTTCTTCTTGTACCAATTTCCTATTGTTAGATTCATCTGTGAAACACTGGCCATTATTCCACACGCCTTATGAACACTTTAACTTGTTCACAGACTTTAGTCTTGTCCATTTGAGCCCATCTCACTATGTCTAGCCTTTTGCTTGGGATGAACAATCTGGCTCCCCACCCTTTTTTCCCCCCAGTATAGGGAATGAACCCTGGGGTGCTTTACCACCAAGCCATATCCCAGAACATTTTTATTTTTTGAGACAGGGTCTTGCTACGTTCCTGAGGCTGGCCTCAAATTTGCTATCCTCCTGCCTCTATCTCCAGAGTCGCTGGGATTACAGGAGTGTATCACTCCTGGTCATCATTAGCCATCCTTGATGTAGGCAAAGACTGAAGTTGGGGGAAGGGATAGGCCAGGACCCCATAGTCTTCCTACTAATATTTCACATAACCTATGGTTTTTATGCACTATTCGGGGTCTGGCCCCATAGCAACTTATAAAGCCATAGATCAGGAAATATCTCTTTATTGGGGTAAATGAAGACCAATAATTCCCAGTAAAGCAACTGAACAACTATCTATGAGTGAGGCCACACAACATCTGTAATACAAAATGGCCCACACTGCACACGTCTCCCTCCCCTCTGGGACAGTCAAATCAGCACCATATGGGTTTTATGGCCAAATGAGAAATATAAAATAGGTTCCATCTGAGGATTTTTAAAGAATCTATGAAAGTGCAAAGCTAGCTCTTAGCCTTGCCTGAGCAAGTTTCCCTGTGACCCTATCCTGTAGCCAAACTCTTAAGTCCACAGCATATTATGAATTGATTTTTTAAATGTGGATCTAGGTGGCTACAGGTTTTATTCTATTTTCTTTTGCTGTAGTAATGTCTTACCAATTTGGAAGATAAAATCACAGCAGGAGAACAGGAAATAAATAGGATATAAAATACAATGTTAAATTCTTTGGGTACTATTTAAAATAATTAAATAGCCATTCAACTCTGTCTTCCCACTGATAAATCATCTACAAGTAACATTTCAATCACCAATCAGTACCTTCAGCAGCTGCTGGGTTCTTTTCCATATTTTTATTGTTGCATTATAATTATGCATAATATCAAGATTCATCATATGACAACATAAATTGTTCAATATTGTTCCCCAGTATCTCTCCTTTTCCACCCCTCCTTCCTTCCCTACTCTCTTTTCTCTACTGTACTGGTCTCCCTTCTATTTTCATGAGACACCCACTCACCATTTTTCCCACTTTTCCTCTCTAGCTTCCACATATAAGAGAAAGCATACCACTCTTGACTTTGTGAGTTTGGCTTAATTTCACTTAACATAATACTCTCAAGTTCCATTCATTTTCCTGCAAACAACATAATTTCATCCTTCTTTATGACTGAATAAAACTCTACTGTGTGTGTGTGTGTGTGTGTGTGTGTGTGTGTGTGTGTATAAAATCACATTTTCTTTATCCATTCATCTGCTGATGGACAGCTAGGCTGGTTCTATAATTTGGCTATTATGAATTGTGCTACTTATAAACATGGGTATTCACCTATGTGCTACAGTTTGCTGATTTAATTGTTTAGGATAAATACCAAGAGGTGGTATTGCTGGGTCATGTGGTAGCTGGGTTTTTTTGGGGGGATACGGGGAAGAGATTGTCTGTCTGTTTATTTGTTTGTATTATCATTACAAAATCTCTAAGGGCTTGAGACATTGGCTACTTTCCACATTTAAATAAAATCATTTTTATAAAAAGCTGTGTGGTTTCATTCTGATCTATTGTGTTAAAGTAGGTACTACAGTAGCAAGGCCACAGTCAGTCCAGAGACCCAAGTTTCTGAGACATGGCATATGGTAAGCAAGAATCCCATTTCCTTAAAATGAAGAAAATGTTAAAATAAAATAAGGTAAAGAGAATGAAAATTGAACAAAGCAAGAGAAAAAACAATTGGACTATAATTTGAAATGGGTTGTTAACGCCTGGGTGCTACGAAACTGATCATTATATCACATTGTGTTAAATGACAACAAATTCACATTAAAAAGTACTGTTTTGGGCTGGAATGGTGGCTCAGCGGTTACAGAGTTTGCCCTGCATGCACAAGTACATGGGTTCAAACCCCAGCACCGTGTACACAACGAAGTGTCTGAGCAACAAAAGCTACATGAAAAACTAAATAAAAATTGATTCTCTCTCTCTTTCACTGTCCCTCTCTCTTTAAAAAAAAAAATACTGTTTTATATTTCCTGGAATCTTTGCTTATGCCCTAAGACCTGATCATCCCATTTGGGAAGATTCCCACTCCTGCTACAGCAGAAGACTTTTTTATTTTTAATCTATCATTAGCATTTATCATATCTACCTGGTGGTAACTATTTATCTGTTTTAAAGGCAGAGGATAAACCTGTCTGATATTTGTAGTATGCATTTGACATTTGGGTCAATAATCACTGTGCCTTTAGCATTCTTATCAAAACAAGAAGCCATGTTGGTATCTTTGAGGTGTCCCATTGAACTTAGACATTTCTATGATTATGGGTTATGGAGTCACTGTAACTAGTTTCCTATTTCAAAAGAAAAATGAGAAATTTAGGGACATCATCACATTAAGAGAAACATCTAGAGTTCTATCTCAGCTCTGTCTTTTACTTTCTCTGGTTAAATATTTTTTTAATCCCTAAATAAAGATACAGAAGACAAGCTTATCCAATTCATAAACAGCACAAACCCCAGAGGGCTGACTTATCACTGAGGACACAATCAAGATCTACGCCTTGATAATCAGAGGCAGGAATGATGGACTAAAGCCAGCGTACATTAGCTTTCAATAAACAAAAATGTGTAACTCTATATTTCCAAAAATTAACTGCATATGTATGAGAAAAAACAGACCTACTTTGGCAACAATTTATGCAAAAAAAAAAAATTTGTCTTCAAACATTTGAAGGATTTTGTGGGTGCAGAACCAGGTAGAATGGGTGGAAGTCTCCACTCTCAGAATGTTCCCTCAGTGTTGCCTGATAATAGTTTCTTACACTCCCCATACTCCCAGGACAGCCTCCAGCCTTTACATCTCTTGTCTGTGCCGCTCCATTTGCTATGAATGCCCTCTTGCCACTCCACCAACCACCTCATTTGCCTGGCTAAACTCAACCCATCTTTCAGGACTCAACTTCCCAGATCCATTTTATCTGCTCAGAATCCTGTAATATTGCTTACAAAAGAACAAAACACTGAGTAAAAAAAGGATTCAGCTCCTATATGTTTATCTAAAACAGTTATAAAATTCTCCCACTCTGAAGGGTCAGGAAGGAATGAGGACAGAATGACTTTCACCCTGCCCTTGATTTTCCATACTGATTATTGATTGTGAGTTCACAGACCTGTTTCAGGCAACTCAGTCTATGAGAAAGAATCAGGTGAGAACCAGGCTCCTGGTCTGAATGAAAGGTCAGGGCAAAGGAAGGCTAAGCTCTCCTCTGAACAGTTAGTGGGTTTTGGAAGAAAGTTTTATCGATGATTTCTCTTTTCTTTTCACCTGTAAATCAGGTAACTTGCCACATATTTGCCGTGTCCCAGCCTATAATCCTATATTAGCCCTCTCTCCCAAAGAAGAAATGTTTACTGAGCATTTGTATGTCACGCACGACGCAGAGACATCTAGCAAGGTACTGATTACCCTTATTTTACCCACAAGGAAGCCAGTTAACTAGGCTAAGATTACAGGGAAAAAATAACAATAATAAAAAACACTAAATCCAGGATTAGAATTTAATTGAAATATATTCAAAGGCCATTTCTCTCTCTCTCTCTTTTCCTATTATGCCTCTCTAATTTAACATTCTGTGTCAATGCTATCTTTTGGTCTCAAAAGAATCACTAACGATGACTCTGGATTAGGATCAAATGCGTATCATATTGTCACTTTATATGCATTTATGATTAAACAACAAATCAACTCCTTAATAAAAAAAATAGAAAAAAACAACCCCTAATGTTTATTGGATGAAATAGAAACATGCTACCATCCTATAAAAGAGGGAGAAATTATATAAAATAGAACTAAAATAATACTGTTGCGTCGTTGCTGTGTTGTCTTCGTAAGAAGTAGGATCACTTTTACAGGAAAAAATATCAGGGCTATGAAAGGGATTTGATGGGCAATTCTCAACAGCTTTTAAACATTTGGATGTGTCTACATCTGGTGACTTCTATCCTATATAAAAACTTTCTAAATTTATAGAAATGTTGGTCTACAATTTATAAAACAAGTAATATGTATGTGTGTGTGTGTGTGTGCGCGCACACACTAACAGGAAATGTAGGCTTTAGAATGAATATCCCATGATTTTCAGACCCTTCTGAGACAAAGATGTAGTTCATTTATCTTAGGCGTTCAGGGAGTTCACTGAGCAGCTGATAACACTGATGGAATGCAGAGATGGGTACCAGGGAGGCCTGGAGTGTTTATCTGCTATCCTCTCTTCTCTAGCAAACCTGATAGGAAAGTTTCAAGGGTAAGTGGAGAATGAAAAGTGTCAGGCAACCTTAGCAGCTTTTGTATGATACACAAAAGGAAAAGTTTTGACATCCCCTGTTAATACAAATTTCCAAATATCATCCACTCCATACAAATAGGCAGGAATATGAGTGAAACCAAAACCTATGTTTGCCTTCTTTAAAAACTAACCAATGAACCAGGCATGGTGGTGCCTCCCAGAGGCTTGGGAGACTGAGGCAGGAGGATCGCAAGTTCAAAGCCAGACTCAGCAACTCAGAAGAGAGACCCAAAGCAACTTAGTGGGACCCTGTCTCAAAATTAAAAACCAAAAAATGGGATGCGGATGTGGCTCAGTGGTAAAGCAACCCTAGGATAAATCCCCAGTACAAAAAGAAAAAAAAAAGAAAAGAAAGAAAGAAAAGAAAAGAAACAACAACAAATGAGGTGCAGAGAATATTCTGTTAAAAATAGCCCAACTTTGCAAGATTTCTGTCCTTGTGCTCCACTCAATAGCTTCCTATCCAAAACACAGCATCTTCAGACAGCTGGAGGCTACATTTTCAGAAAAGCACATAGGTCTTTCTTATCTTGAAAGTCTTTTTCCTATCTTAGAGCCTTTGAAATGGTGTCCCAGTCACTATATCATGAGAAGCTACATCACAGACAGAATGCAGTGCAGACAAGATTCATTTGGGAATGGGGGTTTTGTTTGCTTTTTGTCTTTTCCTACCCTCAAAGGTCTCAGATTGAGCCTCTCACCTGGTTGCACTCTACGGAGTGAGAAAGTGTCAGGTTGCAAGCCCTGTAAGCCCTGCACTTTGCAAGCTGACAAGCCCTGCTCAGACCACCCAGACCTCCAAAGGGGACCAACATCAGATTCAGACCAGTTAAGAGGCCTCCCCCACTGAGTGACCTAGCCTAGGGAAACAGCCTTTCTAGCGAGTTACACAATCCCATTGTGAGGGACTGTGCATACTCTGAAAAGGTGGCATTTGTCAAACTCCATATACTGCTGGTCTTGGTTCTTTGTCAGAGAAAGAATATTTAAAAGATATAATTTTTAAATTTTGAAGAAAAGCAATAAGCTAAGGGTTGAGGACTGTTCCCAAAGCAAATGCTGAAAAGATTCCGTGCTCCATATTTGCATTTAGAAGGCTGAACCATTTCCAACAGTGTCAGATACCAAGCTAGAAAGATACCCAAACTCATTAATCCAACTCATTTTACAGAGGGAGGAAATAAAGCTTAGAGCACTTAGGTGGCTCATCTAAGGCTGGTTGGGATCAACTGAAACTGGAAACAACATGAGGATAAGGACCCTGTCCAAACTATTCACTTTGGTCATTTAGAAATCCTTAGAATTAGCACTGAACCTGGCAGGTACTCCCAAATACTTGGAATGAGCAAATGGGAGAAAGAAAAGGGCTTTGAAGACCACATCCTGTTCTTTTTACTATAAATATTAAATGCCATATAAATGTGGGGTTGGGGATAGAGGCTGAGTTCTGGCTTTCATGTGTTGTCAAATGAGGACTTAAACCTGATGGACAAACCACTTCCTGTTTCTTCAATCCCTGGGGGTTGCTCCAAAATAAACTGCTTCTAGGAAGAAATTTCCTCCTGAACTGTTCCAAGAAATCAAACTCAGTTCAGCCCAATTGAGCCCTGCCCTAGGAGCAGAGCATCCCCAGAAGGCTGATAATGAGTTAAGAATAGCCCTGGGGGGCTGGAGCGGTGGCTCGGCGGTTTCGGCACTTGCCTGGCAAGCACAAGGACCCGGGTTCAAACCCCAGCACCACATACACAACTAAGTGTTGGAGCAACTGAGGCCATGTGAAAAACTAAAATAAAGTTGTTTCTCTCTTTCTCTGTCTCTCTCGCTGTCCCTCTCTCTTTAAAAAAAAAAAAAAAAAAAGAATAGCCCTGGGTTTCAAGTGTCCAAGACAAACACTGCCTACACATTCAGGGGTGGATTAGTCTGTAACCTGTCACCTGGCAGCAAGGTGACATCGTTTCCAGGTTCTAGACCTTTTTCTCACTCGTGAGACTAGAAAGGCAGAGATGAAAAAGGGAGCAAGGAAAAAGAAAGATGAAGCGGGCGGAAACCTGGTTTAAAAGCCCTGATTTGGGGGCTGGCGCCGTGGCTCAGCAGTTACTACAGCGCTTGCCCAGCATGCGCGAGTACGCGGGTTCAAACCCCAGCACCCATGTGCACAACTAAATGTCGGAGCAACAAGAGCCATGTGCAAAACTCAATAAAAATTGATTCATTCTCTCTCTCTCTCTGTGTCCTCTCTTAAAAATAAATAAATAAATAAAAGCCCTGATTTAGCAGCCAACCATGCAAAACCAAGTTGCACCTAAGTTAGTTTCGACATCAGCCCCAACTCAGGTTTATCATTTAGATGTGAGGTTTGATATCAACCAAGTACAAGACAAGAATTTAACTGCCAAGCACAATGTAGTGCAAGGCTTACCCAAGTTTGGTAATGAATGCTTCAGATTCACCTGGGCAGATTCCTCGCCCACCCCAGACCTAAAGTCCTTTGGAGGCAGAGACTAAGAATCTGCCATTTCAACAAGCCCGGATGAGGTTCTCACCCACATTACATTTTGAGAGTTCCGGATGGAGAAAAAAAGCAAAAGTCCTAGCATTTTCCTAGAGATGTATGGAATACACTTTTAGTATGTGGAGGTGAGAGTGGTGGGTTAGGATGCAACTCCTCAAGCTTAACTTTAGCCCTGGATGGTAATAATTGTCTGGAGCGGAGACCTGAAGAGTAGCTGCATTACTGGGTCTGAAGAGGTTAATCTCATCTCGCCAGCAAGATTCCTGGCCCATAAACACCAACCAGCCCCCGGAAATGCTCTTTTAAAGCTCTGTAATTCACACCAGCAGCAAGACTGAAGGCAATAATTAAAGAATTAAAAAGTTAAATTAAACATTTAAAAGAAAAAACAGAACCTAAAATCAAATGCCTTGAAAATGACTCCAATGATTCCAGATGGAAACTAAATGATTTAATACAGCACCAAAGTCTCCAGAACAATGTGATTCCTTTGCTTCCCCAATACTCACTCTTTCTCTCCCCCTCCCTTATAGAGATCATCCTTTTAAATAATACATCCAAATATAAGTAAATTTAAGTAGAGGTATCCAGAAACCATCTTCAAATTTCTAGATTTTTATATCCTGAGAATATTATCTATTCTGTTAATTTTTGCATCTCTTTCCTTGGCTGTTTCATTTTAGCGGGGAAGAAATATTGTAACTTCAGGGGTGGAATTACAAAATTCAAAAATGGTTAGTTCATTAGTGAGTGCCTTTGGCCATGGATTCAGAAGAGAGTTAGAAGCGGGTGTCTAGCAGAGCTCATTCTGGGATTTGGTTTGCTAACAGTGCAAGTTGCCCACCTTCTGAGTTAACAAGAGAATTAAACTTTTGCAAACTGCCTCTGCAGGCTTCTTGCATTATTTCTCAATGTTAATGATCATATGCAAACAGCCTCTGGGGCATTCTGCTAACAGAACATTCACAGGCAGGAGGAGAGGAAGCCCAGAAAGCGGATACTTACAGGTAGTGGTTTTCCTTTCCAAGCCAAAAACCCAGAAACCCTTGAAACTGGCGGGCTGGATGAGAGTCACTGACCCGGTAATCTGGTTTAAAGGGCTTTGAGAGGAAGGGGGAGGAAAAATATCCCAGAGGAGGAAAGAGCTGAAATTCCAGTCTTTCAGGTCAGCTGGGTTTGAGTTTTCTTTGTACTAAAAATCCATTAACCCACACAACTAAAATTAAAATTTTTTTAAAAATTGAAGTTCACATACATGCTCCAGTTCCTTTGCTGGTCTTCTCCAAGACTGCGGCTGTGGCTTTGAAAACTTCCCAAGCACCCAGCTTCAGAACTCCCCGTGAGACGGGCATGATGAGGTTGCCTGCGACTGTTCACAGGGAGCCCCAGCTCCCTGGCCGAGAGCCACAGCTCGCCAGTCCCTTATGCTGGTCGGGTCTGCAGGGACAAGCTGAGCTTTTGTTAATAGGTCGGTTGCTTCTCTTCTTAGCCTCTTCCCAGCTTCCTTTCTCACTATTAGTGATGTACTCACTGCTCTGCCACTGGCTGAGCCCAAGCAGCCTCTCCCGCCTGCAGCAGAGGCGCGCGCGCAAACACACACACTCACAGGGTCATGCATATACGCACACTATATACACTCAGGCAAGCACATACACAGGCATGCACACGTTGACACCTGACACACATGTGCATGCACACCTGCACATGCCACACACAGAGAGACACCCCATACATATTCACATAGACTCTTCAAACACACTTTTTCTTCTAACAAATTCCCCTATTGAAAGGTTTGTATTCAAATTCAGATGAGAAGTACAGCATTCAAGAGGGAAGGGGAGGGGAGAAGGCTTGGGCCCTTTTAACTTTGTTTTGTTGGTTAAAGGAAAAGAAGGAAGAAGAACCTAGATTCTAGGGTGCTGACTCTAAATACCACTTCAGTTCTTCATTTATCAAGCTTTCATGTGTCTGGTTCCTTTTAAATACCCACAAAAACCTCAGTATTCTGATCTATTTGCCTAAAGTTTATGATCCCACTGATTCAGATATATGACATGTCAAAACCGGCCCTCTCAACATAAATTAGCTGCACCTCTCAAGACTCGGTGGGTGGGTGAATCTTTCCTTACCAGCTGTTTAATAAAACGC